>ML995848.1:0-216399 GCA_010093825.1 Teratosphaeria nubilosa
AAGAGTTTAATAATAGTTAATTCTAATTAGTTAATTACTAACATAAGTTAAATATAGTCTAAATAAGTCTATTCTATATCTCTATATATAGTAATATAAGTATAGTAGTAAAGCGTAGCTTTCTTCTTGCTATAAGTAGTAAGGTGCTTACTTCTTACTATAAGTAGTAAGGTACTTGCTCCTTACTATAAGTTATATAGCTAATATACTATCTATATATCTTTATAATAAATAAGATGCCTAGTAGAGCTATCTAGCGCCGTAGGCGCTTAGTTTATAATAAGTAGGTCTATAGAGACTAGAAACAAGAATATAAGACCTAATAAGCTAAGGTTATAGAAGATATTAATAATATAGTTAATATGCTTCTACGTACCTATAACGCGCCTATTAAAGTTGCAGAGATAGCTAATAGTCTTAAAAAAAACTAGGAAAATCTCTACTATAAGAGAGAACTATAAGAAGAGTATATTATAAGCCTAGTACGCTATACTAGAGAATATCTAAGATAGAACTAACTATATATAGAAGAAGTTAATATTATTAAAGAATAAGATAATAGTATAATAGAAGCTAGAGATAGTAAAGAAGATAATATGTCTAATAAAGAATAGAAAGATAATAATAATATAGATAAAAACAAACTAGTTAAGTTTATAATATTAGAATATACTAAAGCTATAAGTATGTTTATTATAATTACTAGAAGATATAAAGAGATATTTCTAATATAAGGATAAAAGCGCTATCTATACCTAGAATAATTTAACCTCTTAATTAAGTAGCTTTAAAGAATATTCTAGAAGTATTAATTAGTAGATAGAGAAGAAATAAGCTTTAGATAATATATTAGAGATATGCTACTAAATAGAAGTTACTTCTAGAGAGATAGGAGTTATATTACTCTAGAAGGCCTATATATTATAAAAGAAATAAGAGACTAAATCTAAGCTCTATAAGTATAGTTTTAGGTAGTATAAGCAATTTAGATTCTTAAATATATAGAGTAATAGAAAGCTCTAATAGAAAATTATAAGGAAAGATAAGAAGTAACATACTACTAAAGCTAGGTTAGGAAATAAGTAAAAAGAAAGATGCTTAAGTACTAAGCAAGTTAGCTCCTTATATAAGAATAATAGAGAAAGCTTAAATATTAATAACAACCTATAAAGATCTATAGAATAAGAACCTAAGCATAATATAGAGATGCTTTTCTATTTAATTTAGAAAACAAGTTAACTTAGTTAATATAAGCAATTAACATAAGTACAATAATATTTATAAGGCTTAAGAAAATAATTCTAATAATAACGCAAATCTTAGAAAGATAGAAGTCTTTAGAACAAAAAGTATTATAAATAGAATATTTGTAATAGTAATAATTAATAGTAGAGCTAGTAGTAGCTTTATATTAAGAGACTATATTTAAAGGAATATAATTATAATACACTAGAAAGTAGATAGATACAAGGTAATTATAGTAAATAGATTATGCTTGCCTAACATAAATAGAGAAATAGTATCTCTATTATATATTACTTAAGAGTATTATAAGGAGATTATTATAGATATAATACTAATAGCTAGGGATAATACTATACTTAGTAACTCTTAGTTAAGAAGATATAACCTAGTTATTAACTAGAGAATAGAAGTACTTATATTTAATTAATATATATATAAACATATTATAAAGCCTACGTATTAATAGCAGATAATAGTAGATAAGTAGAAGAAACTATATAAGATATGTTTCTTAGTAAATAGCAGTCTTTAATAATAAAGCGCGAACTAGATAGATACTAGAGAGAGTCTACTAGATTATAAAGATGTTATAGTTAGATACCTATTTTATAAGCTTTATCTTATAGTAAGCGTTAATTAACTAAGCCTAATTAGAACTAGAAGCTTAAAGGACGCCTTACTTTCTTATTAGCAGCTTATTATAAGCTTAGAATTACTTATTATTAATTTTCTATATAGCCTTAAATAGTTAGTCTCTATTATAACTTAGCCTATAACTATCTTTATAACTATAATATAACTACGTATCTATATACTACTCTATAGTTATAATAAAAGTAGATATAGAGATGCCTATAGCTATAATATAAGTAAGAACCTTTATTATTCTTATTATATAGTAGCTATAGAAGTTGCATATATTCTTCTTTAACTTCTTCTATATTAAGTTATTTCTTTAGGCCTAGTATAAGGTAGCGCCTCTATAGTATTCTTTAGCTTATAGTATATCTATTATCTTTAAGTAGTTCTAGTATCTCTTAGTTAGTTAATTACTATATATAAAAGATATATATAATTAGATTATCTACTACTATATTTAGCTCTATTTTCTTATTCTTATATTAGATATTCTAGGCCTTTAGACACTTTTTAAATATAATAGAAGAAATAGTAACCTATTTGTCTTATTTAATAGTAGCAAGGATATTAGGTATTTTATTACCTATAGTAATATAATCTATAATATATTAGCGCTACTAAGTCTAGTTAATTGTAGTAGCTAGCATCTTAATAGAAAGTAAGTTATAATGCTAATTACAGCCTTAGTTATAAAGATAACTATGTGAAAGCAGTGATATGGAGCGTTTAAAGTCGAGATGAAAAGGTGGCATTAATACTTTGGCACGGTTGGAGCTCCTTGCCTTGTTACATCCCGTCTCTTCTCTCGCCAGCCCTTTGATGTGGCAGAGCGACGAGGCTTAGAGTGGAAAGGTACACAGATGACTGCTAGTGTCCAGAGCAGTAGCATGCTAACACATTCGTAGTGCCGCTTAATGAAGAAGAAACTCACAAGAGCTGTCAGTACCATCGTCCTGCACGTCGCCGTGATCTGAAACCAGGTCGCTGAGCGCAGCGAGCGGGCAACCGCTTCTGTGTTCACGATGCGGAATAGATGCCGTGGCTGAGTCATACGAGGAAGAACAGAGATCTTAGAGCGCACTTTCGGCTTCCTCGATCGCTCATACACCAACGCCCTTAGCGAATTTCTTAGCCCTGGCTTCGCCCTCGACTGGCATTGTTGACACGCACAGCAGGTCGTAGGAGACGACTAGGACGTGTCAAGCAACTATAGCGCGCTCATGACCGAGAAACAGCAAAAATTGGATCCAGCTCTTTCGTCGCTCCTTCTCTTTTGAGCAGGAGTGGCAGAGCCATGAAGATCAAATAAAACGATAGTTTTCAATCGGAGCAACGCGCTTGCTCCGTCGTGTGTCGCACCACCTTGCGGACTGTAAGGACTGCGATCACTCTGCTCGGCGGGCTATGGCTTGTGGTCAAGCAGGTGCAGGCATTCAGGTGGAAAGTCCAGTGATGACAGCGAAACAAAAGCCAAATTTGGTAGGCAGCCGTCTCGAAGCTCTTGAACGGGTTGAGAGTAACTGGTTGTCATTGAGAACGTAAGAGAGCTAATCTGAGGACATTTCCACCTGGGCTTGGTAGGTGGTTCGAGACCGCATTGTATATAGGCGAAGGAATGAAGCTTCGCTGAGTCTCCATCGCAAAGGCTTGCTCTGACTATCAATACCTGTCAAACACGCTCGGGCGAGATGCCAGCGCTTGCAATGGAGACCAAACATGAGACTCTGACAAAGAAAGATCATCACATGATAAAGGGACCCAGTATTTTGACATTCGGTAGGTGTCCGTAAAGGGTCAGTGCACCGGCTCGTGCTGCAGGGATTGATAACGCTTTTAGCCTAGATGCATGATAGTCGCAAGCTGCATCATCGCGATACATACCTCAAGCTGTGTTACATGTACATTGTTCAGACCAATGCTCATTGATCCTACTTCCGCCGGAGCTAGAGACTCACGACCGGCCGGCAGTGGCTCAAAAGAAAAGGGAGCAGGAGTTGCGCAAAACTACTGCCGTGGTGTGTAGCCGATGGACGTCTCTAGAACGAAAAGCACAGCTAGAATACAACCGTGCCCTACGCCTAGTGTAGCTCAAAATAGACGACCACGATAATTATGTATTTAGCCACGTCCCCTCCCTTTGCACTACTCGACGCATCCGCCGTACTTTGTCGCAATCAGCTTGCAGTCAAGTGAAACAACAGCGCAAACATGTCGACTGTAACATTGGGTCTGGGTCTTCCCAGAGAATATGGGTCAGGACAATGGTACGCCGCGGCTATACATCACAAGCGCTGACCCTTTGCCTATAGCTATGTCCTTACCACGACCGCCGCAACCTTCTTTGTGAGCTCATCTTTGCTGCTCTCACCCACTGAACTACCTCACTGACCCAAGGCTCAGTTGTCTGCCTGGGTCGGCTTAAGAACTGCGCCTTTCCGAAAAGCAGCCGGCATCAAACATCCAAAGGTGTACGCGGATTCAGGCGACTTCGCAGCCGTCGCGGATGATGGCGAGAAAAAGAAGGCTCTATACCTATTCAATGCTGCCCAAAGGGCGCATGCCAACTTGATGGAGTCTTACCCGTCCACAGTCCTGGCGATTCTGATCGCAGGCCTCGAGTATCCTGTGGCCAGCTCAGCACTCGGAGCTACTTGGATCATTTCGAGAGTGGTGTATGCTATCGGCTACACGTCACCAACAAAGACTAATGGAGAGGGTAGAGTGTACGGGTTTGTTGGTTCGTTCCTCTCGCAAATTGCGTTGTGGGGCCTAGCTGGCTGGACTGGTGTTAAGCAGGTGCTTTGAGGTAATACGCAACCAGTGATAGGAGCACCGTTATTGAGATGAGGGGTTGTCCGCTGTTTGGGAAACCATCTGAGAACATAGTAATGATGGCAAGGTGCATGTGAACATTCCGCAGCAGTCAAGATGTCCTTCTGTATGTGCGTGCTGGTCAATGATGCTTCATCTCAGTCACTGCCGGCTTCACCTCAGCTTCAGAGGTGCCTTTGGACAATTGCGATCCTAGCGATTGAGATCTTCTAACCTATTGTGAAACGTGCATGCGGCGTGGTTGTACCAGCAAATCGCATTCTCCGATAGATGACTACGGATCTCATGGATCTCATGTTTGCGAGTTGGAGTTGGGCGCGGCGACTCAGCAGTGACCGGGTACGGTATGTTTCAACAGCGTAACTTCCTCTTTGGGCGTGGAAGTTCCACAATACACGCACAGCGAATAGCACTCAGAGCTGACATGGGGCCACTAGTTGAGACCTCTTTGCATCCTATCGCTGAAACTACACGTGCGATTCAAACCATGGAGCCACGATTGCCACTGGACTACTACATTGCTGCTGCTGACACCATGGCGTCCGAGGAGCGCACGCTGACGAAACTCCAGGAAGCCGGGCAGGGAAGTGCTGAAAATGAGTCTACCTCAGGCGCCAACAGCCCGCAATGGCTGCATATATCACCACGCACGCGCAGGCGATCGGAGCAGGTGAATGCGTTGAAGCAAGGCCGGGAGACACGTGCCGATTCTGCTGTTGACGATCCGAAGTTTGAGCACGACCAGTCTCGTGGCTTCGAGTTCCCGAGCCCAGCGGACAAGCAGCGTCGGAAGAGTGTCGACGAAGATGAGCAGCCACTGCTAGCCGAACCGCCAGGTCTCACGACCCGTGGAAGCAACATTGGTACACCTGTCACGCCTGGTCAGACCCGCCCCGGCGCAAGCCAGTCACTGCCACGCAGCTACCTTAACGACAGCCTTGTTGATCAGTCACTACCGATACCCGAGCCACCATTGCAGAAGCATATCTTGCCATTTCGTCCCAAGCCGAACCTTCCCAAGCTCATGAAAAGAGAAGACCCAACCGAACAGCTGTTGGACGACCACTCGCCAGGTGGTACGAGCAAGACCTACGATTTTGCCATGATGCAACTGGACAACGCCAGCGACACCACCTATGCACACAAGACAGTCTTCTATCCGCCAATCTACGACCCAACAATCGAAGATGAACACCAATGGGCTGATAGTAGTCCTTTTACCAGCCGGCCGGGTGAGCAGATTCTCTTATGTAGCTGGAATGGCCCAGAGCTAACGAGGCCTTCCCATAGAATATCCATGGCTTTGCTCTAAGCGCTGGCTATGCTGCAAATGCGGTGCTGAAACGATCGTGGAGCAGCAAATCTGCTCCAGACTAGCTTGCAAGCATTCGATTTGCAACAGGAGATGCCACAGAGCTCCTCCACGACCGTCAGGTAGGGCTTCATCCTCAAGCATCGATATGTTGTGGTGGCATTCTTCGCAATATCCTTTTCTATTCGATGCACAATGCAAATCCAGCTGCTGACGAACTAAGCCTAGGTCCAAACTATGGCATATTTGGCTTTTGAAGCCAGTAATGGGGACGAAATTGCCCCGGCAGGCAGCGCTCAACGTTGAGCTATAACCACATCCACATCCTGACCATTTGCAATATTGGAGCTTCCGTGAGACAACGTGACTGGTTTGGTGGAATGGAATACTCAAAAGGCACGCATGAGCATTTTGATTACTCACAAGTGTCAGTGGTTGGAAGATTGCAGGGTCAAGAGAGGTCGACAGGGCGCTGGGGTGGTTCTTTTTCTGATCTCTTTTCGTTGGTACGTACGGCCATCGCCTGTCGAAACGTTATACAAATCGCGCGGCTTGCTGTCCTTCCAACTAGAATTGTACTCTTGAAAGTGTTTGCTCCTTTTCCGCTGCCCGTTGTCGTGCAAGGTCCTGCAGTATCAGGTCTGAAATGAATCACCAGCTCGAAACGAGATTTCAAGGATCCTCATGGCGCACAGACTGAGCGTGACCGACGGGAACGTGAGGCCCATTTCACCTCTCATCAAGACCGTACTAGTGAGAACGACGGTGGCGTACAGGTAATTGGTAACGGCCTAGCATTTC
Organism: Teratosphaeria nubilosa; assembly: GCA_010093825.1. Lineage (NCBI taxonomy): Eukaryota > Fungi > Ascomycota > Dothideomycetes > Mycosphaerellales > Teratosphaeriaceae > Teratosphaeria > Teratosphaeria nubilosa. The sequence continues at coordinate 6,830 of ML995848.1, forward strand.
GTGGCTGTTTCGTACAATCTCCATTGGCTCTGATGAGGCACCTCGATCGTGATTGTGACAATTGGAAGCACGCCTTGAGAGTCTACCATATGGAGCGATGGGTAGCGTCCCGTTTGGTGCCACTTAGGCAGATCATGTCCAAGTCGATCTTTCCAACAGCAGAGGTGTACTTCAAAGACATCAGAAGGTTGGTCAAGATATGAAGGATACCTTTATGGTTGGTGAACGGAAATCTTACGGCAGCCAGCATGCATCTATACTGCTCCGGGATATGTAGAGCACTGCCAAGTCATTGCAGTGACATGATTACTACCACTCAGTAAACCACTACACCACATGTGTTGTTCGCCCTGCAAGCTGAAGCAAGATTAGCATCTGGTTTACGCTGTAAGGATTACTAGCGTGCATGGTGGGGTGTCGCAAATGTGCCAATTGCAAGGTCAATCGATGCCTTTGAATAAGCGTCAATGAAACGGCTGTGCGGTACCATTGCTTCGGCTTCCCTGTCGCTGTCACTCCAAGCGGCGAATGGCGAGTTCACTGACATGCGACACCAAATTCTGGCTAATTCATGTATATGCATTCCATCAGGTTGAGTTGAAGTCGACTCGCGACGAGTCGTAAATCGTTCGCTGGCAAGCTGCAGAAGTGCGGGCAAGCCACACGCCACCGTGTAATGGTTCGCCCGAGCACTATCAGGAGGAGGGAGATCTGCATGAAGTGCGTGACGTACGGCCGCTCCAGCAGCAAGGCTGGAACTTTGCTTGCGATAGCAGGCGTGCTTGGAGGCAGGTTGCATTTGTCGTGAGTGCGAAAATTCACATCTTTGCAAGCGGAGTGTCGCAGTACTTTCCATCATTCGACCTCCCTTGCTTGTATGCCAATCGTACCTTATTCCACTTCGTCACCCCAACCTCAGCGAACACGCCGCAAGCGTCTCCCGCACTTTCTCATCACCCGGCAAGTACACCACAGCCACTCTCAACAGCTTCCTCGCCTCGTCTTTGTCATCCATCTCCTTCTTCGCCACAGCAGTCCTATAATAAATCTTACCCATTTGCACCGCAGCCGGAAAGCCCATGACAGCCTCATCCTCAGGCCGGACATCTATTCCTTCGTCCGTGCCCATACCATTTCTCAGCATTACGATACTGCGCATGCCCCAAAATGCAGCTTCCTCGTATCGCTTGAGCTGAATCAACGCGTGGCAAGTATTGGCTACCAGATGCACGCGGAGAAGAAGTCGCTCGCTTTGGCCATTCTTGCCTTGGTACGGTTCTTGTTCGAGGGTACGAGCGTAAAAGGCGTCGGCGTGCACGTGCCGCTGACGACCTTTGATGACGATGTGCATTGAGAGCCAGGCCTGACGCCACAATTCCAACGCTGCCTCGTAATGGCCAGCTTTGAGCTCGGCATTCCCCTCTAACTTGAGGCGGTTAGCTTCGCTCAGACATGCCTCTGGGGTCTTGCTTGGTTGCTGCTGGAGCGCCAAGACTTGGTCCGCGATGTCTTGGTGAGGCTCTGGGGTGCCTGAAATGGAGATGCTGGATAGATGCCTGATTCTGCCAAAGGGCAGAAGTAGCTTCTTCTGCAGAGCTCTCGGTATCCTCTTTGGCTCACCCTTTGGAGTGACGGGACATTGTATCTTGACCTTTAGGCGTAGCTGAGGATTCAAGCTTGGGTAAGACAGATTGGAGAATTCCCAGTGTGCACAGAAACTGTCCAAGTCGTCTGCCAAGAGGAGAAACCTCTCCTGATCCCCTTCGGAGTACTGCACGGACAGCGCATCTATCGTGGCCGTCAATGCCCACTCTCTGAAGTCACTCGCTCTCTTCCCTTTCACGAGGATGGGCACGTGCCCTTCTGCTTCTGCATGATTTTGGGCTTCGGGCCACGGCGTCTCAATCCTCACGATGGTGTTGAGATCCCGAAACATCTTCCTCGACTCGATATAGATCTGCCGGTTGATATGGAAGAGTACTAGAGCATCCTTGTAATCGTATTTGACGTGTTCATCTGGCAGCTCTGTGCGGTTTGCGGCAGGATGTAAGATCAGGCGCCAAATGTGTTCCCTAAGTTCAGGTGGGATGGTGAGGAGACGGCTGAGGGGGTTTTCGGGCATGATGTGAGTGAACGAGTGGTGCTGGTCAGCGATGGTATGGACGCAATGAAAAAGGAGAAGTCGAGGGAATGGCCAGCAGTCATGCCTCGGCTCCATGGTCGGGCCAAGCCAAGCAAACTACCTACTTTTACCTTACAGATATATACGTTGATGTAGATATATGTGCGTGATAGGCATGGAGGATACGAACACGATTTGCGACAAGAAAAATAATATTATGTGCTGCTCCATCGCGCGTTCCTGCAGAGAGGAACCATAGTCGTAGCAGAGCTACAGCGCATCCACACCCTGGCGATCATTCTGCAACACATCTGCACCGTCAAAGGCGTTATGCATGGTCTCGATAGGCTAATCGGGCAACGGCATCGCTCTTGTTAAGGCTTCATTGACACAGTAACATCGTCCTCACTCAATTGCTCCGTCTCTCCTCCTCATACAACGTATCCACAACCTGAAACACCCCTGTCACAAGCCTCATAGTGCCCTCCTCCACCTTGCCACCAAAGCGCTGCTGGATCTTATCGGGGTGCCACCTCACTCTCTCCGCCTTCCATACCTGAATTCTCGTCTTATCCGCTGGACAGTTCCGCATGAAAGCCTCGATATTTGGCCTGGTCACCGGTTTGCTCCTGTGCAAGACAGGCCATGGAATGCGGTTTGCAGGTGCGGGCTCAGATCCAGGAGAGGTTTCGGCACGCTGCTGCAAGAGATCGTGCTTGAGCTTATCCCAGGCAACTAGGTAGCGAGACCATGCAGCGTCGTACTCTTTCGAGGTTTCTCCTTCCCGTGACGTCTCACCGCGACCAGAAGTATCCCATGTCTTGGGAACGGTGTGCTCATACTCACCCTCCTCGTCCACGGCAAAACGCCTGGCACCCTTTCTCTCCGCCCTCTCCCAAGCAGCCCTCTCTTTCCTCCTGACAAACTCTTCGCGTCGCCTCGTTTTCTCCTCCTCTTCCTCCCTCTGCTTCTGCTTCGCCTTCTCTCTCGCCTGTAATATCTCCGGGTTCTTCTTCTCCCACATCTTGGCCTTGACGTACTCGGCATACTGCTCATCGCTCATCTCTTCAAGCTCACCTTTCGGGTTCTGTACCGTGGGCCGCGTGTATACGTGTATGGGTTGCGAGTACACGCTCTCCCAATAGTGCGCGCCTTCGTCATCTGCTAAGGCGTCGACGAGCGAGTCTCTGAAGGCATCGCCAGGTTCTGGCGCATCGACGTCTGCTGGCTCACGGGGAAACGGATGCGCTGCTCCCCTGTTCTCACTGAGACATCCTTTGCTCTTTCGTCGTTCCCTGTGGCTTCTGTAGCCATCCTCGTGGCGTCTTGAGCGGTGCTTCGACTTCCTTGGCGGCTCTACGCCCGACTTGAAGCGGAATCTGGCAGACTTCTCAGCCCTGCGATCCTGTTCGCGACCCTCGTCTCGGGATCGCTTACTGCTCCGCATAGCATCCCTAAGACCATCTTTAGCTGCGTTATGCTTGTCGATCTCGTCCTGCAAGCTAGCCAAGATATCATCGTGATCAAAGGTGTCCTGCAGTCGCAAGCTCTCCTTCAACTGCCGCCGCGACTCCTCCATCGACGGCATCCTGATCACGATATCCTACCGACACAAGCATCATTGCATTGTCGTAGGTCACGATATCTTTACTGCGAAGTATACATTTTTGAATCCGTACAAGCGCACGTGAGATGACGCACAAACCGCTTAGCGCGACCCGACAGAGCGGGCTAGGCGGGCTAGTGCAGTAAGCTGAGGTTGATATTGTTCCGCAGAGCCGCCTCGCGTGACGGATGCGGGAAGACAAGGCATGTGAAAGTCCAACAATCAGCCGGACAAAACCCTGGCACAGCAATCATGAAACAGCTTTGATACTGTAAGCCTCTACCTAATGATAACGCCACCTCCACCTTCTCTCCTGCCTACACCGCCAAGCGTCGACAGCCATGGCCCGCCTCTCCGCGTCTAATTCCGCCACAGGGAGTAATGGCAACGCGACTAGCCTGACGCCGGTCCAGAGAAGCGACGCTGAGAAAGATGAAGAGTCCTCCGGCGCTGAAAGCGAGTTCGACTGGAACTCCCGACCCAAAGAAAAGAATGTCCCTACATTCGATCCATCACTCCTACCTACCGGAAGCAGGTCCTTGACTGCCATCGCACTGCAGGCCTCCAGTCTCGGGTTTGTGCTCGCAGCTTGCATCCTTAGCACCATGTACTGGACTTACATCCAGCCTCACCCAATCTGGAGGTTTCCAGCATTTTTCGCCTGCCTGAGTATCTTCCACTTCCTCGAGTTCTACACAACGGCCGCATACAATCTCCCGGCGTTGAGGGCCTCGAGTTTCCTGCTTTACAATAATGGATGGGCTTACAATGTCGCTCACGGTATGGCGGCCACGGAGGTCCTGCTTTCGGTCTTCGTTTTGCCGGAATCATATCGACAGGCCCTCGTTGTACCGCCTTGGACGATTGCCTTGGGCGTCATCATGGTAGTTGTTGGGCAAGGCTTTCGATCTATCGCAATGGCTCAAGCCGGGACCAACTTCAATCATCTGCCGCAGAGGCATAAGAAAGACGATCATGTGTTGGTGACCAAGGGAGTGTACAACTGGTTCCGACACCCGAGCTACTTCGGGTTCTTCTGGTGGGCGTTGGGGACGCAGGTGTTGGTTGGAAATAAGGTGTGTCTGCTTGGCTATGCTGGTGTCCTGTGGCACTTCTTCTGGAAGCGGATCATTGGTAAGTGGGGAGTCTTTTCTTGCATCGTTGGAAAGCCTCTGCTGACTGATCTGTTTCGTAGCCGAGGAAAAATCGCTTGTGCGCTTCTTCGGACAGGACTATCAGAACTTCAAGAAGACAACATCATCAGGCATCCCGTTCGTCAGATAGTGCAATACAGTCGCATCAACATAGTTGAGGGTGGTTCCCATCGGAACTCTGGGTTTCAGACAATGCAAAGTAAGCTCTCCTGCCTCAAAGCGCCTTTGTTGCCATTTAACGCCTCAATGCCGAATTCACGTCTCAATAGCCAGCATTCAAAGCCGTCGGGTAGGAAGCATCTAAACCACCAGTCACTCTCTCCTCAATAACCTCACCCAATTCAGAATCAACCTGTTACAACCATGCATTACCTTCTTCCGCTCCTCACCCTCGTACCCCTAACGCTCGCCACCAAAGCCGGCGACACCCTCGGCCAATGCGCCGACGTCAACCCCGACGTCCTCAACGCCATCGGCATCTTCTGCAGCGGCAGCGACCATATCACCGTGCCCTCCACCTACGCCAAGAACGGCGGTTACGGCGGTCCGACAAAGCAGGTGCATGTGTGGATTGATGGTATGTCCTCCATGCTTGATTTGACCGTGGAAAGGGTTGCGTGCTGACGTATCTTGTAGGCGGCTGTTCACCACCGCAATGGGTTCCGAAACAATACTGCATGACGCAGTTTGAACAGCTTTGCGCGGAAGGTTATGAATCAAGAGGCGCGGGACAGGGGACTTGGGGCAACAGCGGGTGCCAAATTTGGACGATCGAGCCGTAGAGAACCTGAGAGGTGTTGAACAGCTTGATTTGGTGTTTTTAGCTTTCATCAGGAGCGGTGGCATCAACGTGTGGACTCGATTTGCGTGTGATTGTGCTATTTACATACGCACCTCAGGCACAAAGCCGTAGTTCCTAACGTCCTCGCTGCTGCCTCCTTACAGTCTTTCCCAGCACATCAATTTCCAGCCTCTCGGCAGCCTATACAATTCGATGCTTGGATTTTTCACTCCCTTCCCAACGCCATGACTTTGTTGGCGCTTTACCCTCCCATTCTTCCAATATATCAGTACAAGAACATCCCGCCTTGGTAATTACCCTGTAAATATCTCTATCCACTCTCAAAGAACAAGCACTAAGTGCCAATACTAATAACAGAGCAGACAACAATTATGCTTTTAAAATCACTCTCGCTAAGCAGGCAAACAAAATGCCTTCTCGTCAAGCCGAAGAACAAATTAGGTATCTAAGCAACCTCCTCTTCTGCCCACCCAGGGAGTCCACCATCCGAAACACCTAGGCCATACGCCCCTCCAGTGCTACCGTAAGCACCAAGCCCATTGAAACCACCTGCCGAACCATTCTGCTGCTGCTGCGCCTGCTGTGCCTGCTGCAGATTGAATGCCGGGAGACTTACTGTCCGACTATGCGCGCTCCGCTGGGCCTGCTGGTTGCCGTACGAGTTCATCAGCGTCCCATTGGTGATGTTTACAGACTGGTGCGATCCATGTCCAAAGTGCGTAGGCACTTCGAGCCCACCAGACGTAGCGGCAGACCGCGCAGACACGGGCGCGACTTCGTTGGGCGAGCTGTAGAAAGCTTGTTGGTTCGACAAGTGCGATGCCGAGCCTGGCTGACTGGTCTGGAGAGGATAGCCCTGCTGTCCCATCTGCGCGGAAAAGGAGTTCGGACTCTGGTCGTCGTGCTGGCGTTGCTGCTGGAGCGCTTGTTGCTGTGCTTGCTCCGCGGCGGCTTGAGCGTTCTGCTGGGTTGCAGCGAGGTACATTGTGAGAGGGTTGTGCAAACCAGTGTTGAAGATGGTTGACGCGGTCGGGCCTTGCAATGGGTTGTAGCCGTTGACTTGCATTCCTGAGCTGGCTGGCGAGATCGAATTCTGCGCTCGGCTGTGTTGCAGGCCGTTGACCGGTGATGGCGAACCGACACCATTCTCCTGCGAATGCTGCTGTTGCTGCTGGTGGTGGTTCTGATGCTGGTTAAGCACCTGTCTCGGTGGATTGCCGCACCTATCCTTTCCAAAATTGACCTTGAAGCGCTTGTACTCGTCCTTCTGCCTCACGGCCTCGATGGCTTTGATGGCATTCGCGATATTGGTGAAGTTGACAAATGCGCAGCTCTTCTCCCGCAACGTGTTGACCAATTCAATCTCGCCATACTCTTGGAAGTCCTGTCTCAGCCTGTCCTCGCTCCAGCTTTCGTCCAGATTACCGATGTACACATTCCTGCTGGCACCACCAGACACGGCAAGCGCAATTGCTGGCGGCAGAGCGCCCGAGTGCTTGCCCCAGCCAATCTTCAGGCGGCGATTGTGGATCATCAGGCCTTGCAGATTGCTGAGAGCGTAGAAAGAAGCAGCTGATGTCGGATCGATGAAAGTCACGAAGCAGATGTGCTTGTCAGGGATGTAGCGGATGTGGTGTAGCAGACCGCCCCTGACCACATTGCAGATCTCCTCGATCGTCGTCTCTGGGTGGATGTTGCCAAGGTACACCGTGCGGTTGCCCAAGTTATTGACACCACCAGCTGTCGTCGCGACGGCTGCGGCAGCCACGGACTGTTGTGCCAATGCGTTGGTAATCAGATCGCGGTCGGCACCATTGAGCACATGGGCATAGCCAGGCGCGATACCCAAATACTGTGCAGCGTTCTGCTGTTGGGTCTTCGACACGTAAGCGCAGCGATCCTTGCCGTAGTACACACGTCGTGGTGCTTGCCACTTCGGCTCTTGGGGCAATTGAGTGACAGCCTTGACGGCATTGCCGATAGATAGGAAGTGAACGAACCCAATAGCCTTCTCTCTCACGATCTTGATCGTGTCGATGGGTCCAAACTTGCTCAAATCCTCACGCAGCTCTTCTTCTGTCACCTCTTCCGGCAGATTGCCCAGATACACGTTACGCGAAGCACCCGATTGCTGTACAGCAAGCGCGACCGAGGTGGGCACTGATGACGGCTTTCCCCATCCCACCTTGATATCCTGGCCCTTGATAGACAGCTTCTTCAGGATGGCGTCCGAATGGAAGTGCGTTGCTGAAGATCCATCCAGGAACGAAATGAAAGCGCAATTCTTGTCTGGCAGCAAGCGGACCGATTCAATCTGTCCGCTTCGGACATGGCTGAGGATCTCCTCCGCCGATGTGTCTGGTGGGATGTTGCCCAAGTAGACTGTCCTGCTTGTTCCAGACACAAGACCTGGAGCTAGTTGCATCTGTGGTGCATATCCCCCTAGGTTGGCACCAGCCAAAGCACTGAATCCTGTTGTGGGCGACTGAAGTCCGCCGAAGTATGACGAAGCTCCCAAAGCTGTTGGCGAAGCTATCTGCTGGTACGCACCTGGCGACATAGCTTGCGGCTGCTGCTGGTGGAAAGCATGACCCATGTGTCCAAGTGAATTGTGACGACTGTTGGACTGTTGCGCGAAGCTCGAGAAGGACTGGAATTGTGGCGATTGGAAGCTCGTGGGTGAGCCAGGCTGGAATGGGCTTCCCATCAATAGCTCCGAGGGAAGCAGTGGTGTGAAGTTCATCCCGTACCCAGTCTGTGGAGTCTGCATGTCCTGAGCAACATAGCTGTTGGCCTGCATCCTGTTCGTGTTGATAGGCTGGACATTAGACTGACGCTCAGGATGACGGTCTGCATAGCCACCGATCGAAGGTTGTGCAGAATGAAAGGGGCTTTGAGAGAAGCCTGTATCAGCATGCAGCGTGCTCTTAGGAGCGAAAGACTGAGTATGACGATGACCGAAGCTGGACGGAGCTGCGCCAGAACTGCTTCCCTGCATATTGAGCAGGTGCGGAGGCAGTGCGAAACTGTCCCGCGGGTTAATAGATAATGCTGCCGTCGTGAAAGGTGGTTGTCCGGCGTCTCGTGGACCGGACGGAATCGTAGGTGGTCAAAGTCGGGACGAGTCGAGCCCGGTTATTGAAGACGTCCAGAAGCCTGGGCATCAACCTTTAGTCGTAGGCCTTGCGTGCGGGCAGACAGAAGTTCGTGTCTCCTCACTGGCAGGCATGTCGCCTTCTGCCCATAGCAACGATGGCAGACTCACCTATATCTCAAGAACTTCCAAGCTACACCAGACAGCGCTACTAGCTGCCCCTGTATCAATCCAATATGTACACTTCCCAGAGAATATCCTGCTTCCGTACACAATCGCCAACGAGTGTATCACTATCTCCTCACTGTTTTCCTCCTCAAGCAATGTCCAGCCGTTCGGGAAATTAGGTAGCTTCTCCTGACGGGGAAGAACGACTGTCTTGGGGATTGTTTAGAAGTAAACAAAAGGGACCGAATATGGGCGAAGAACAGAATATCAGAAGTAATGAACGACGAGATGCTGCGATGCGGCGAGCAAACCAACAGTGCTGCGCTTGAAGTCAAGAAGGGAAGAAGCAGACCGACTGCATACTAGACTGTACATAGATAGATGCCTTGGCAAAGGGTATTATGGGGTCATGGGTGAGGGAATGTTAGGAGGTCGGCGCTTTAAAATGAGCGCTGGCCGAAGGGGTATAGCGCCCCTGCTCCACTGTAATTGAAGGTCTCGATATAGACTTTTGCTGTTTTGATCCTCTCCATGTCTCCCGCATCCGACACAACAGCGAAGGTAGCGCAAGAAGTATTGCGTGGAAGATTGGCATGCGCTGGTGTGGGCGATGTGTGGCAGACTCGTGGGAGCAGACCCATCTGTAGCTGCCTGCATGCAGCATGCGGCGCTTTCGAGATGCCTTGCTGCAGGACGGTTAATCTCTACAGCGAATCAGCGCGGTTCTGTACCTGAGAAGATGCACTAGCGACTGTCACAGCCGGGGAGCTGTGAACTCAGAACGCTGTTCATAGCCGCGAAACTCGACCAGGGTGTCAGATTGGGAGGGTTTTGAAGATCTCTCTGATTGACGCTGAGTCGCCGAGCGTCGAGACTGATTGACTCGCGCTTGAGACTCGTTCAACATGACTTTGTTGACACGTTTGGCATCGGAAAAGACCTTCGACGCAGAAACCGGGTGACTGTGGAGCCAATTGGAGGTCCGCAATGACGACGCTTGAAAACGGCCAGCCCTCCTGAGTCTCCACCTTGTGTCGGGTCTCAAATCAGTCAAATCTCGCCAAGCTGTCGGGTGACTGGGTAAACGCGGTTCCAGGGCATGGCTGTCCCTTGTCGTGCGATCGACAAGATTAGGTGAAGTGGTAGGAACCAGATCCGCTAGATTTCGTCTTCGCCGCCCATTGCCCTCAATAATGCCCTTCCAGAAAGACAGTGGGATCACCATGCACGGCAGCGCGGTGCAGGACCTGGCAGACTAGGTCTTGTGGCAGTCTAGCATAGCTGGACCTTATCTGAGATACAGCTTGGTGGTGAACAGGTGGGTTAAAATTCCAATCAAAGGTAACGGGCTCCATGTACGATGGCTATCGGGAGAGCCTGTACATACCTACATACATGCATCGCGCACAAGAGCTCGACATAGCTTGGCTAAGCCCATGCACATAGCGTACGAAAACGGAAGGAGCAACCTTAGGCCCCGGGGACCTGCTCAGCAAACGATGCGGGGCACAGAGCTATTAGGTGTAGCTGCACGGTACAGATACAGTACAGCGGTAGATTAAAACAGCTGACGTTTCTAGCAAAAGTACTACTGGGAACACAATGGAGTACGACAAGTCCACTATTCAAACCACTGGACAGCCGGAAGCTGAAGCGTTTCCTCACACCAGCACAACTAGCAACAACAATGGCGGGCGCCTCCGAGTCCAGGGCCCTAGTGTCGATACAACAGTCCTCAAAGACAGCATAACCTTCCCCTTCTCCGGACGTATAGCCAAGAACCGCTTTCTCAAAGCTCCTATGACCGAACGCCTCTGCCACTTCCCAATCGTCGGATCCCCAGACGAAGATATCACCTCCCGTGGCTATCCCACCGCCGCTTACAAGCACCTCTACCAGCGCTGGGGCGAAGGAGAAATCGGAGTCATCGTGGCCGGAAACCTGATGCTCCGCTACGACGCCCTAGAAGCTTATGGAAACCCCATCCTGCAAGATGACCACGATGGACGCGTCGCAGCTTTCAGAGAAGTTGCCGATGTGGCGAAGAGACACGGCAGCCTGTTCATCGCCCAACTCTCGCATCCGGGACGACAGGGCAGTGCAGCGTTGAATCCGAGTCCGGTCAGTGCTAGTGATGTGCATCTGAAGATTTCGTGGGCTGGCAACAGCTTCAATCAGCCGAGAGCGCTTGCTATACCTGAGATTAAAGAGAATGTGAAGTTCTGGGGCGAGACCGCCTATTTGTGTCATCAAGCCGGCTTCGATGGCGTACAAGTGCATTGCGCGCATGGCTATCTGCTGGCACAGTTCCTATCACTTACAACAAACAAGCGTACAGACGAATATGGTGGCGACTTCACCAACCGCAGCCGGATCATCTTCGAGATCATTGACGAGATCCGTCGCCGTGTCCCAGATCCGTCATTCATCATCTGCGTGAAACTGAACTCGGTCGAATTCCAGCCTGGAGGTCAGACACCGGAGGACTGTAAGAACCTCTGTCTCAAGCTCGAGGAGGCCGGCGTAGACTTTGTCGACCTATCAGGCGGGACTTTCGAAAGCCGGGCTTTTGAACACAAGAAGGAGAGTACGAAGAAGCGGGAAAGTTACTTTATCGAATTCGCTGAGATGATTCGGCCGTTGCTGAAGAAGACCAAAGTCTACGTCACTGGCGGTTTCCGCACCGCTGGCGGTATGGTGCGTGCTGTCGAGGATGGAGCGTGTGATGGTGTGGGTATCGGGCGGCCGCTTGGCGCAGAACCGTATCTATGTAAGGAGATTCTGGAGGGTAAGGTGCAAGGTGCGATTGAGAATCTCATGCCGCTGCCGTTGAATACGCAAGGCACAGGAACGCAGTTGCAACAGGTAGGGAAAGGAGATGCGATGATAAGTGATTGGAGCGACGAAGGGGAGGTGAAGAGGTGGATTGAGGCGAACGAGAAAGAGACAGATAGGAAGGAGAAACTATTGCCCAAAGTGGATAGTTCAGGCTACCCAGCATTCAAGGCGGAAGCTGGATTCGCGTACGTGCGATGGCGATGATTTAGGGATCACGAGTCCTGCGTGAGTTTTTCACCCGAGCTATTAACGACAAGCCCAACACCCATTTTCAAACAAACAAACTCCAGCGTTCTTGCTCAGTGTGACACGGCCCCGCGACCATTTAAACTACACTCGAGAACCAGCTAAACCACCTGTTCCTCTCTCCCCTCCCAGCCCTCGTGCCATCCATCCTCCCTCGCCCAAACGACATGGCCTTCCTGTTCCGCCGTCCACCCTCGTCTATCCCACGGACCCCGCCGGCACGACTTTCCGCCTCATCGTAGTCGTCGACAGGCGCGTTGACCGTACGCCTGTAGGGGCGAGCGCGGTAGCCTTTGATGGCCTTTGACCAGCTGCCGGACATTCTGTTGAAGAGTGAGATGATTGTGTATCGGTGTTTGCTTGTTGTTTGTAGGTGAGTTGATTGTGGTGTGTGAGGGTGTCGAGAAGAGGACCTTTTGCCTCTTTTGTAGCTGGAAGTTGGACGATCTGGATCGGATGGCCTGAATCGGAGGATGTGGATCGGATGATCTGCTGCGATGGTCTGATGAGAAGTCAAAGGCTGTGTGACTGGATTATTGGTACATATATATATGTCCTTGGCCGTGGAATGTAAGGGTTCTGGTCTGGAATTGGGGCTCTGGTAAGCTGCGAGAGACGAGACATGGCTTTCGCCAGACTATGTCTTTTGATGATGCTCGATTGAGAGACGACACAGTCATATGGAAAGGTCAGGAGTACAGCGAGACATGGCGGAGTTATTGACTCTCCACAAGGATACATTGACAAGTGATCTGATCAGAGCGGGCGGTGATAGATCACCGGAGCGTTGATAGGGACACCCAGGGTTGACAGGAGAGAATGATCATTGACTCATTCGTTCCATTGTTGACGAGTGAGTACATCACCAAAAGACATCAGTCTACGCCGCACAGCAACCCAGCCACAAAGATCCTCCCTGCCTCCCCGTTCGCCCCTACGCATCTAACTACAATGCGCTATCCACGGCCACTTGCCCGGAGGGTCAGGCTCCGCACTCGCGTAGCAGCCATTATTGCGAACTTCGCACGGAAAGTCCTAGAAAAGCATCCCCGTATCAGCATCGCCTTCACGCTCTCTTGCAGGACAGGCAAGAGTGGTCTTACGTAAGAACACCATTGCGTAGTGTTGCCTGCAGCCCTTTCCTCGTCATTAGGCATGCAGAGGCCCGGGCGTATATGTCCCTGTGTCTTAGGGTTGAGGAAGTAGTAGCAATTCTGGGAGAGGGGGAACATTAGGATGGGATTTGTTTTTGGGTTGTGGTGGAGGGGGAGGTGTCCACGTACCCAGGCTAGGGAAGTGGGGATCAGGAGGGCGAGGAGACCTAGGGCGGGTCGGGATCGCATGGTGGCTGCCTCTGGTAGCGGAGCAATGGGTTGGGCAATATCGCTGGTGGCTAGAAGGCCTCCGTGTTGCTCCTACGAGGCTCAAGAGACATTCAGGATCACCGTCTCAACGAACCGGAGCATTAACACCGAGCGCTGATAGCCACGACTTGGGGAGGGGCGAGCAGTAGATACATGTATGCAGGTGAGCTGTTCCCATTGCGATGGCGGGCATGTAAGGTACAGGGAGAGGTGGAGCTTCCATGTATTTAGCCATTACAGTGGCAGCCAGGCAGCCAGGCAGGCAGGATGGCTGATGGATGGTGAGGTTCGAAAAGGTAAGCATGTGAACGGTATACAATATACAGCACGCCAGTAGTGGAGGGGCTCGTGCGAGCTCAGCTGCCTGGGCAGGTGGTACTTCCATTCTGCGACTTGAACTCCAAGCTCCAATTCCGACACAAGACACGACACGACACGACAAGCAGCTCTCAGATGCCGAGCGACCTCGCGACCGCAAACACGCCGCTGGCGCCCAGCGTCGAGAAGGCTTACTACCGCAAATGCATCCAGCTGAAGCGCCGACTCAACGAGGTCGAGGCCGCCAACGACGAGGCCAAGCTCCGCCGCACGCGCCTCGAGCGCGGCATCATGAAGATGCGCCTCGAACGCGCCTTCCTGCTCAAGGAGATGGAGAAGCGCGTCAACGCCCCCGTCGGCGATCCAGACCTGGACACCGAGCCCGAGGACGGCGTCGGCAGTCCACCCCCACGCGAGCGCGGCCGGGGCGGCAGGCGCACCGCTCCGCGTCCATCGACACAGTCCCAGGACCCGCCGATGGTCGAGTTCGGTGGACAGATGTACCAGGCCAATGTGCGAGCGGACGATGGCTCCTATGCTTATCTGCCTCCGGATGCCCTTGAACAGCTCAAGAAGGTCCAAGCCGCCCAGCCCGCTCCCAGTTACCCACCACTGCCTCATAGCTCGCCGTATGGTGCACCGGTCGGCGTTCCAGGTGCCACTGCTGCTCGTGGCGACGCCGGCGAGATCCACGACGGTGACGACGTCAGGACCACGAACCGCGCGTCGGGTGCCGTCGGAGAGGCTGTCGGTGGAGCAAACGGCGAGGTTCCAGGCTCGGCAGCGCAGTCCATCCCCGAGCCCGCCGTCGCAGCAGGAGGAGGTGGTGGCGGATTCGCAGCAATCAACCGATAGAACCGGCCGATGTGCGGGGCCATCAACAGCTTCCAGCTCTTCCCACCATACCTGCCCCCACCTACGCACTCGACACCCTCATATCACCCGCCACCTCCATTTTGTGAAGCAATCACGCGCACGGGAGACTCCCCATCACTGCTCCACTTCGTCACGGCCTCTCCGATTCCGAGAAATCGATACTACCAAATACTCACCCCATCAATCGGCACGACTCCAGATCACCCAGGGCAATCACATTAGGTTAGCTGCCTCACTTCACGCCCGTGCTACAGGCTATGCATGGACCTGTCCTTCCCCCCGCTCCCAATGCTGCTGCTTCTCCAACTGGTGAGAATGGGTTTCAGCAAGTTATGGCTCCCACCTTCGACACGGTGTAGTAAAGTGCCAAATCCCCGGCTAAATTAGCCAAAGCCGAAGGATGGTTGAGTGATCTGGCAATCAGATGCAGAGGTTATTCTTGGAATGGCGTTGGCATTGGCATGAGAATACGGGCATGAAAACCCAAAAGGAAAAGTGATGACAATGCAATTGGAGCATTATGTACATTACTTGTCACAATAGTACTACTACTACTACTACTACTACTACTACTACTACAAGCGTCACTCAATAGCTCCACCCCACGAAACCCCTCCTCTTTCCATCATCCACTGCCACAGCCGCAGGCCCTTGCCCCTGCCCTTGAAGCCCACTCTTATACACCAACCCGCCCACCTCATCCACAATATCCCACCCATGCGCCTCCGCCTCCGCCTTCGCATCGCTCTCCAACTCCTCAATCTGCCCCTCATACATCTCCCTCTCATTCTCAAACCGCAACCACTTCCGAATCCACGCCGGCACCTCCTTGGGCAAATTCTGCTCATCCACGACATCTCCTTCCGCCACCCCGGACACCCCCTGCGTAGTCCTCCTCCGCGCGAGATTACTCATGGCATCGTTGAGGTGCTGCTGCCGTAGCTTATGGGCGGCGACGGCGTAGAAGACTTGGGTGAGGAGCTTTTTCGCATGGGCGGGATCGCGGAAGGGGCTTGGTTCGGCAGGGCGATTGCGTTCGGCTTCGATGGCTTTGCGGCGGCCGGGGATTTCTATGCCTGCGTCGTGGTCGGCGCGGGAGGCGTAGAGGTAGCGGGAGTCTTTCATGTTGAGGGCGGATTTGGGTGCGTAGTATGTGCCGTAGAGGGTTTTCTCCATGAGCATTTGGGCGAGGAGGAGGAAGGAGGGCGCGTAGAGGCGGGTGAGGGGGAATTGGAGCCAGGCTCTGGCTAGTTTCCAGCGGTAGAAGGGGGTCGAAGGGAATGTGGCGGTGTGGAAGAGGTCGTGTGCGGGGTTGGGCTCTGATTCTTTTTCTTTTTGCGTAGGTTCAGAAGCAGGATAGGTGTCGAAGGGCGTCGGCTTGATGGCGTCCGGTGGCTCGTCCTCGAGGTATGGCCATTCGGATCCTGCGTACCATTCTGCTAACACATGGCAAGCCTGCGAGTGGCCGCTCGCGCCGGCTTTGGTCATGTGGTACAGCCAGGTCGAGGTGTGTTTCACATCATTATTTGGGTGTGGCCCAAACCAATACGCCTGACGGAAGTGACAGGTTGGGTCGTCCATCTCACAGCCAATCTTCAGCGCCTTCAAGATCTTCTCTCTCTCCGGCAAGGCAGCTGCGATCTTCTTGTTTGCAAGGAGGTCAACGTATCTGTCGTAGTGCACGGCGCTCAACTCCACCCAGGGCGCAGATAGATCGGCAAAATCCGCCCTGCCCGCCTTGATCTTCAACAGCTTCCCCTGCCCCTCGATGCCCATGTCTGTGAGTCGATCGATCTCCTTGACTTCGTCCCTCGCGAGCGGCAAAGCCCTCTCCCAGCACTTGATCGCATACTCATCATCCCCCAGCTCATGCCAAATCTTGCCCTCCAGCACCATCGCGCGATAGTTCTCACCCTTCTGCGCAATCCGCTGCAACTGCTCCCTCGCCAAGCGCATCTCGGTATTCTTCAGCAACCACTTTTGCGCCTTCGAGCCCAACAGTGCATTACTCAATATACGAATCGTGGCTTCCTCGTGCCCAGCGGCACTTGCCGTGAAGATCATCTTGCGCCCCGTGATGCGATCATCGGAATTCTTGTCATGCTTCAACAAGCACCGAGACATGATGTACTGGTCTCGCTGGGTGAGCCCATGCCGCTGCACCATGTCCCGATACCTCGCTATGTCCAACACTGTGCGGCCTCTCTGGCTCCTCTCCAACGCCACAAACTCGGTGAGGAACGAGATGGCCGTGTCTCCATTCATGTCGCAAATCCCCAGCATTTTGCATCGTTCAATCGTCCTGTAATGGAAGGAGCTCATGGATTCATGGTGTCTTTTCTTGGCGGCCGCTTCTCTTTGCGAGACGACGGCTTGGCGCGCCTCCCTTTTCCTGGTGGCAGGGGCTCTGCGCGGATTGGAGAAGGCGCGGTGCTGTGTTGTCGCTGTCGTTGTCGTAGGCAGTAGCAGTGCTGGGGGCAGAGCGCCGGCACCGTGCCCACCTGCACCAAACAAGACGCCGCACGCGCATGCGCACACATGTTGGCCGCTGGCACGCGATGCTGCACCATGTCGCAATGTTCGGGCGGCACTTCGTTGCAGCATTTACTATTGAGCAGAACGACGACCCCAGTCGAGAAGCAAGATGCAGGTGTGCTTGCGCCTCAAAGTTTAGTTGGGGTCCATCACTAGCGTGGGAATATCCATGTATTATGCCATGCGACAGACTGTCATGCCTCACAATACTGTTGTGATGGCGCTCTGCTACACGCTACGTAAACTATACAGTTCCTATCCATCACTCAACATCACAATGAAGCGTCATGCTCAATCATCGTCATCCCAGTTTGGATTGGGCCCTGGAGGCTTAGGCCCGCCTGCCTGCCTTGCTACGATAATCTGATCGACACTCAGCACCGTCCGTGCAGCTTCAGTGGCTAGCTTGATGGCCCAGCTCTTCGTGACCATGAGGTCCAGAATGCCCTCCTCCTCAGCGTCCAGGGTGCCTGAGCCGTCGCTGTTCTCAATGTCCACGCCAAGGCAAGGTACCTCATCGTCGCCCTCATCATCTTCGCCGGTCTTTGTGCCATTCGTCTGTGACTGTGAGGGCGCAGTGGTGTGGTGTGCGGTGTACAGCTTCGCTAACACCTCTGTCGCATCTAGACCTGCCGACTCGGCGAGCGTCCTTGGCACCACCTCAAAAGCCTCAGCATACTTTCTTATTGCGTATTGCGCTAAGCCCGAGGTCTTGTCTGCAATCGTTGTGATCCTCTCTACAAGCTGCATCTCTGCCGCTCCAGCTCCAGGGACCAGTCTCGGATCTCTTGTGATAGCCTTGACAACATTGACGCCGTCGTCGACCGCTCTCTCCACGTCGTCAAGGTGATTCTGGGTAGCGCCTCGAAGGACCAACGTCGCAGTGCGTGTCTGCTCGTTTTCCTGCCTGAAAACTGTCACTCTGTCACCACCAATCTCTAGCGTCTCCACCACGTCTACGTTGCCCATCTCGTCAGGCATTGGTGCGCCCAGTCTTGCCAGAGGAGTGGCCCCAACGACCCGACACAACCGTCTTAGCTCAAACTTTGACAGTACCTTGATGACGAGGATGCCAAAGCGGTTGAGATAGTGCATTGCCAGCTCGCCGACCGACTGCCCAGCCACCACAACCCTCATACCCGAGTCATGCAGCTCCTTGATTGCATTCTCCATCTGCTGCTCCTCGCCTTTGCTGAATTCATACAGTTCCTTCGAGTTCTTAAGCAGGACCGTGCCCTTCGTCTCCGTCTGGCTGATGTCAATCGGGCAGCTGAAGACACCAACCTTAGCTTTTGACGCTTTCTTCACCGTGCCGTCCGGCTCTCTTCCAAACACCATTCCCTTCACAACTCTGCTTTGCTCCAGCGCCCCGCCCATGATCTTGACCACCCGAATGTTGTCCACGTTGAAGTTGTATGGATTCTTGGGCAGCACAGCCAAGACAGCCTCAGCAACCATATCCGCCAAGAAATCCTCACTTCCCGTCTGCTTTGCGGCCACCACAGTCTTGATCGCCTTAGCCAGCTCAGCCTGGTCCCGGATGTTCTCCACCCTCTCGACCTCCAACTCCTCCAGCACCTCCAGCGCAGCCCTCTGTGCCCTCTCGTAACCAGTGTTGATTTCGCTTGTCTTCAATCCCATCCGTAGCAATTCCTCTGCCTTCTTGAGCAGCTCCCCTGCCAGCACAACAACCAAGTTCGTCGCGTCACCCATTTCAGCTTCCTGCTGCTGCGAAGCCATGACGAGGAGCTTGGCCGCTGGATGTACTACATCGAGTTCGCGGAGGATGGTTGCGGCGTCGTTCGTCAAGATCATTTTCTGAAGGTGGTTGATGACGATCTTGTTGCGGCCATAGGGTCCCAGAGACGTCTGAACAGTCGAGGCGATGGTACGACAGGCATCGATATTGCGCAGGACGGCGCCATCTTCCGCATCGTAGCTGGTGACAATGTTAGTGTCGGCAGATGTATAAGGTGTTTGCGGGACGTACTTTTGGTAGCCAGGCTTGAACAGCCCTGAATTGGGCGCGCCTGGTATTGAGAGCGACATCCTGCTGGTATACTATGGTCTTATCTGCCTTAGCTCGATTACCAACAGAGCAGGCACGTGGAAGATGTTTTAATGGAAGTGAGCTTTCTTCTCAAGTGGCAGTCGCGTGTCCCGCGTTCCCAGCTCCAAAAATTGGACCAGCCTCTAGTTCTACCGAAGCTCTGCCGCAGCGAAGGAAGTGACTATATGTAAGACTCATCCTCAATCATTATGATCATCTCGCTTTTATCGTGACTCGTAATGGATTGATATCAGCTAAGTATTACAACTCTTTACTCCATCCTTCTGCTCATCCTATCAACGTCCACATCAACCTCTCTGCTGCGTTCTTGCGAGTGATATATATGGTCGTCTCTACACAAGGCACCAGATCAATCACCGCATCGCTCAGCATGGCCACGGCTCATCCCTACCCAATCCCACCCGGCTGCCACGCCATCCCCTACGACCTGCTAGACCCCAGGCCCGACACCGACATCGACCACGCAATCCTCAATCCCAGCCCAATTACAGACGTCAAAAACATCTGGTTCTTCTGGCACAGCGGCTACGAGACCATGCACGGCTACACCAAACGCAACATCCGCGCCTACCACCGTCGTTTCTCAAAGCAAGGATGGAAAATCCGAGTAGTGGACCAAGTGCCTAACTCACCCTCCAACATTGCCACTTTCCTCAACATGCACGACCCGAACATCTTCCCAAAAGCTTTTAGAGAAGGAACGCTAGACGGCGACTACGCGAAACAACATTGCTCCGACCTCGTCCGCTTCCCGCTACTCTTACAATACGGAGGCGCTTACGCAGACGCAGGTCTACTCCAAATCGGCAATCTCGATGCCCTTTGGAATGAAACAATCGAAAACCCAACCTCCCCATACACCGTCCTCTCCTACAACGCAGGATCAGGTACCAACTACAACCTAACAAACTACTTCCTCGCCTCCGGGCCCCACAACCCCTTCTTCCAACGCTGCCACGATCTCCTCCTAGCCCTCTGGGCGCAGGATGGCGGGAAGACAAACACGACCGGAATGCACACATCCCCACTGCTCGCAGGAGTGAGCCTGAATAAAGGCGCTGAAGGCGAGGGCTTCACGATCACGAATCCCGACGGCAGCGTGATACCCGCCGACGAATGCGCGAAGTTGCTTAGCGACTACATTATCCAAGGCCAAGTCATGACAGCCGTAATGGGTCTGAAAGACCCCGAAACCGGCTGGAACGGACCGGAATTCACTACCAAGCAGATCTACGGTATCGAGTACATGCAAGGCAGTCAACTAATCAACGCCATGACAGCCTGGAATGGGCAGAAAGCTTTCGAACTAATGTCTCTACCTCTACCCGAGTCCGATGAGGCGGAGACAGATGCCCAGACCCAAGCCCGTCAAATCGTAGAGGCGTGTCTCAGCAAGTCTTTTGGCTTCAAGCTCGCTCACGGACTGATCATTAGGGCTTTCGGAGAGACGCTGGGGTCGCTTTGGAGGGCGAATCCGGGGAGCGATGTTGTGGAGGGGACGTATGCGCATTGGTTGAGGTATGGGATGACGCATTTTTGCCCCGATGAGCTGCCGCGGAGTGTGGTGTACGAGCTGAAGGAGCCGAGTAGGGTGGGCAGGCTTCTGGGCTGAAGTCTCTGTGGTATACAATGTACTTTGTTCGAGATGAAAGAAATGCCCGAATGTAGGCCTGGTTCTGCGTAGAACGAACTGGTATACTACTCTATACAATGCACGAGCCTCTGATCAGCCGCCCGCGCAATAACTTGCCAGAACGCCGTGCATTACTCAACCCAGCCAACCCGCTAAATACACATCGAAATAGAAGCTTTTACACCAACTCATCGGCATCAGTGATGCAGCCCTTACTGGCATGCGACACAAGCTTGGCATACTTGAACAATGTGCCCTTCTGATACTTGAGCGGCGGCGCTTTGAACTCCAACTTCCTCTTCTGCAACTCCTCATCACTCGCATCGGTGATATCAATGACTCGCTTGTCCGCATCAATGCAAATTGTATCTCCATCACGCACAAGCCCAATAGGTCCACCAGCCTGCGCTTCAGGCGTGACATGGCCAATTAGGAAACCATGCGAGCCGCCGGAGAAGCGGCCGTCTGTGATAAGAGCGATGTCGTTGCCGAGACCGGCACCCATGATTGCAGAGGAAGGCTTCAGCATCTCTGGCATGCCTGGGCCACCCTTCGGTCCTTCGTAGCGGATGATGACGACGGTTTTCTCGCCCTTCTTGAAAGTTCCGGCTTCAAGCGCAGCAATGAAGTCGTCCTCGGCGTCGAAACACCTCGCCTTGCCAGTGAAAACGGTACCTTCCTTGCCTGTGATCTTACCAACAGAACCGCCTGGCGCAAGCGAGCCTCGAAGGATCTGGATGTGGCCTGTGCTCTTGATCGGGTTGGAAATTGGCCGGATGATGTCCTGGTCTGATGGGAAATCCGGGGCATGCTCGACGTTCTCCTTCAGC
The DNA here is from genome assembly GCA_010093825.1 of Teratosphaeria nubilosa. NCBI lineage: Eukaryota > Fungi > Ascomycota > Dothideomycetes > Mycosphaerellales > Teratosphaeriaceae > Teratosphaeria > Teratosphaeria nubilosa. Next base: position 28,487 of record ML995848.1, read on the forward strand.
GTCTTGCCCGTGACGGTGATTCGAGAGCCATCGAGAAGACCTTCCTTGAGTAGGAATTTAATGAGTGACGGTGTGCCACCGATGTTGTAGAGATCTTCGAAGACGTATTTGCCGCTTGGCTTCAGGTCTGCAAGGAACGGTGTGCGGTCGGACACGGATTGGAAGTCGTCTATGGTCAAGTTGACACCGACGGAGTGAGCAATGGCGAGGAGGTGGAGGACAGCGTTGGTAGAGCCACCAGTGATATTGGTGAGCACCATGGCGTCTTCGAACGCTGATCGTGTGAGGATGTCCGTGGGTCTGATGTCTTCCTTGAGCAGGTTCTTGATGGCTGCACCGGCTGCTAAGCATTCGAAGCGCTTCGCCTTGCTTTCTGCTGGGTTGGTGGAGGAGCCTGGAAGAGTCATGCCCATGACTTCGATGACAGAAGCGAGAGTGTTGGCAGTGTACATGCCGCCGCATGCGCCGCTTCCTGGACATGCGTGACGGATGATGTCGAAGCGCTCCTCCTCGTCAATGTCTCCGGAGAGGAACTGCCCGTATGCCTGAAAGGCAGACACGATGTCCAGTTTCTGGTTCTTTGGCTTCTGTCCGCACCCTGCTGCAATAGTACCACCATAGACCATGATACTAGGTCTGTTGACTCGTCCCATAGCCATCACGACACCAGGCATGTTCTTGTCGCATCCAGGGATCGAGATGTTCGCGTCATACCACTGCCCTCCCATGACCGTCTCGATACTGTCGGCAATGATATCTCTTGACTGCAAGCTGTACCGCATGCCCTTGGTTCCCATACTGATACCGTCACTTACACCAATAGTATTGAACTGCATCCCGATCAAGCCAGCCTTCTGCACACCCTCCTTGATCTTGTTGTTGAGCTCCATCAAGTGCATGTTGCACGGGTTGCCGCTGTACCAGACGGACGATATACCGACCTGCGGCTTCTTGAGATCGCTCGTTGACAGACCAGTTGCGTACAACATGGCCTGCGAAGCTCCTTGGGCGATTGGCTGTGTGATATGCTTGGAGACATTATTCAGGCCCTTGACGTCGTCCGGGATATCGCCATCGTCTACAGGAGTCGCCTGTCGTCGGCTTGAGGCTTGTGAGTCGGCTCGGGTGGTGCTCCATCGCGCTCTCGAGCACCACGCCGGGCGCCCGAGTCTGGAGGACAGCATGACGGTGAAATTGGATGAGCAATGGCAAAACACTGCTGCAGTCAGACTTCCCGAGAAGAAATCCAAGAGCTCTGGAAATGCATAGCACGGGATTGGCTGCGTCAGATGCCGATCTCGGCGGGTTGGTATGCCCAATAGCTCCTAAGGTAGTCGCCGCAGGCTCCTCCGCTGGTGTGCTCGAAAAACATCTGGTCTCTCTCACCTCTATCCTTCCTACCTATCACTCACAAATGTCATGTCAGAGCAGTCCCGACAGTCGCCACCACACTCTGATTATAATTGCCATTGTTTTCTGGTTTGACCAAATTCCTTGCCGGTGTAAGTCGGTGGGAGCTCGAAAATGGAGAAGCCCGACGGTAAGTCAGACGAAACACGTGAGCTCACGTCATAACTTGAGAATTGCGGAGTTTCTGCCGCAGGGCTTACATGTCAATGCTGGGCTCACACATCAACATTGAGCTCACAGTCAACAGCGGGCTCACCAGTCAAGCGTGGACTCATGCGTCATGATCAATGAGCGTGCGGAGAACATGATCGTGATGTAAGATTTTTGATGGCGATTATGCTCATTTGGTAGTGGTTCCGTACAATATAGGTACAGGGAGCAGAGATTGCCGACGATGCACTATCAAAAACTCGACGCCCGCGTCCTCTGCTTGCTCATGGATAAAGGTACCTAGGTACTGATAGGTCTTTTCTGCATCCCAGCTGAGGGCCCGGTCCCACTTCCCAATCGCTTTAATGCTCATAGTACATCATTGCCGTCGTTATGCCATGCGTCTCGTCACGAACTCACAATCAAGACAACTCCGTTTCCTTGGGTCTCCCATCTCTCGTACCAGCTCAACGCCGACCGCCGCTTTTGAAGACCGTGATGCTGTTCCAAAAATCAATCAACGAGATCTTCCGTTGGGTCTTGGGGCAGGATGCTGTGATAGAAGGAATAAGCCGGGTGCTCATGTAAACGGCTGGAGGTGCAGTGCAGGATGGATCTAGCAGCTTCAATCATACCGCAACTTCCAGTAGCCAACCGCAACAGCCAGAACGACACCGGCAATTGCAAATCTGTATGGTCATTGTTGTCAGCATGTTGCACAATCGACTAGTCTCAAGCTAGACATGAGTCTTACAGGCTTAACGGATGCATCGCCATATCCAACAAGGTCCCAAGGACGCCTTTCTCCTGCTTGAACTCCCGAACGACGTCCTCATCACCCTTAGGGCGTCTTCTGTGGCCTGGGTGCCTTCTGACGTGATGCTCTTCAGCCAAGGTCGCATTTTCGTCTTCCTTCGGCGTCATCGGCGGTGTGATCGGCTCCGCGGGCCTGCCCTCATTTACCACAACAGCGGGTCGCTTGAGCTCCTCGTCAGGATCAATCTCGTCCTCGTCCTTCTCCGCGGTTTCGATTTCCTCTTCGCGGATCTTCTCGATCTCCTCGTCTTCGTCTTCCGCCACGCTGGGGAGGCTCCGCGGCGGACTGCCGCCCTTACTACTGTGACTCCCGTTGTGCGGCCGTCGTATCTCTTTGGCGTCCTCGCGGTACTGATCTTCTGGCAGGGACGAAGAGGCGCGGCGAATGTGGTCATAGATCGCTCGCTTGTCTGTTGGGAAGCGCTCCAGCGAGGGGTCATTCGGGTCAGCTTCTGGTGCCACGGCGTCGTCAGAAGAGCACCGGGAGCCCAAAGAATTCAAGGATGGTGATTGTGGAGGGTAAAAGTGACCGTCGTCGTGGTGCTCGCCTATTGACATGGATTCGTGACGCAACAGGGGGGCTTGAGTCTGCTCGTTGGAGGTTGAGCACAGAGACTCGTGGCGCAGAAGTGGCGATGTCTGAGCATCGTCGTCCTCGCCTGCCTCGCCATCTCCGAAGTCGTCACTTCGGTACTCATTGCCGCGATTGGAGCTCGGCGGGTCAAATGTTTCATGTTTGAGCAGAGGGCCAGGAGCAGGATTGACCGCGCCTGGTGTGCCTGGTCCAAGCTGGGCGACATTCACCGGCGGCATGGCGATCGATTGAGGAGGATTGTCCCGTGATGGTGCGCCTACGAACAGGCTCTTCTCGTGATCAATCGTAGGCGCTGCAGCCGGCGTTGGCACAGCTTCGGCCTGAGCGACAGCTTTCGGCAGGTTGGTAGATTGCGGCTTCGGCAGGTCCGATTGTTGGGCTTGAAGCGCCGGTGAGTCAGGCTTCACGACTAAGAGGTTATTCTTGTTCCTCATGCCATCGTCAACAGTGGGCTTGCTGTCGTCCAATGCCCACCAATCCCCAGGACCGAGCCGGAACTTGTACTGATACTCGCCCTCGTCTACCTGGAATGTCTTGTAGAATCTGTACTCTCCATTGGCCTGCTTCTTCGTGTCCATCTCCACTGCTGTCCATTGTGGGTCGCTTAGACTCGTGAAAACGTACACTGGCGGCTGGAGACCTGGGGAAGCATGTTCAACTGTGACAGTGTGCTTGGCCATGCTGGGAGTGAGTGGCCGAGGCGGACCGATCCACGACGGTCTTGTGAAAGCAGACGGACGCGCGTCTGCTGGTGAGGCTGGACTTGGCGCAACGATAGATGGCGCTGTCGGCGGACCTGATAGTGGCACCGAGGCAGACGATGTTGGCGCTTGCGATGCTATGGCAGGCGAGGAGGCTACCGGTGCTGATTTTGCCGGAATAATGATTGTCGGAGGACTGTCGGCAGCCAACGCAGGCGTCGGCGTAGCAGCGGCTGGAGATGGCAGTGCACTTGCAGAGGCGTCCGGGGTTAAAGCAGGAGTAGGCGGAACTGCAGCTGGAATCGACTTTGGGCTCGTAGGAAGAGTGATAGGGGCAGCCGCTGAAGCTGCAGGCTGTGTACTGACAGGTGCTGGAGTCGGCCCTGAACTTGTATCGGCAGCCGTGGACGCAGCAGGAGCAGAAGCCGCAGGAGTAAACGTCTTCTTCACCTGATCGTTGAATTTGTCAATATTGGCTTTGGCCTGATTGAGGACAGAATCAATCGACTGCTTGTTGGCGAACGGACTATTGTTGTTAGGCATCGGTCCAGGAGTCGGACTGTCCGGTGGAATAATGGATCTGGATTTCAGGGGACTAGTGCGAGCCTCGTAGGAGGCCTTGATGTCTTGCACGGATTTTGGTTTGAACATGCGATGCCTCAGCGAGCCGGGCAATGGCTGGGCTTCGCCGTGCGGACCAAGCTTGCTGGCGAGGATATGTCTTCGACTTGGGGAGAGAGGAATAGGCAGTGTTCCTGGATGTGCTTCTGGACGGGTGACGCAGGTCTGGCAATAGGAAGGACGCAAGCAATGAAGGAGCAGACTCACCTGAGTGGATGCTTACTACGCTGTATGAGCTATCAAACAAGAGCCGTCTTGCCGCACAAACATTCCTTGCTCTTTCTCAGGCCAAGCCAGCAAACAGGAAGGTGCGCCTGAGCTGTATATCTCCACAAACGCGGCGTTTCGGCGACGTACAGTGGATGAGTATGAAGATTACGTGAGGTCGATAGGCGGTACTCAGTCTTTCACTTCACTAGCAGGAATGCAAGGATTAATGTATGATGGAATGAGAGAGGTGAAGCTTGCCTGCATCACTTTTGCACCTCGCACCTGCCCACGCTGAACCTTCGGTTCGCACTCGCGTGGTGAGAGTGGGCAAGCAGGGGTCCGTGTGTGCTTCTCCAATCTCCCCACATGGCAACGTTTGTTTCCAAACAAAAAAAACGAATCCAACAATTTCATGTCCTACATTCCTCACCGGCGCCCTCTCCGCTCTTCACACATGCTACAACGTCGACGTCGAATGTCGTCTGCAATGTCGTGCACTCGTTTGCCCTGGCAGCCACCTGCAGATGTCGCATGCCGTGTCCTGTCACAGTCCACCAGTTCACGCAGCGCCAGAAACAAGAAAGAGGAGGTGGTAGTGACGTCGGGCTGATGCACGTTGCAAGGGTCAGAAGTCTGCGGGTTCGGGTGGTGTGCTCGTTAGGACTATGGTGGCCTGACGACGGTGAGCTCCGATGGGTTGGCGTTTACTTACACTAAATCTTGTCCTGGAGCCCTGTGGGACATTGCGGCGCGTCTTGCTGATCAACTTCAGATCCTGTGTTATGGGGTGGGTACTTCATCCAGTCCGTCAAGCCATCAACGCGTGCCATGGCAGCAGTGCTGATGCTCATTTGTTGACTTATCCTCGGCCCTTGTCCACTGACTGACTGTACGGCCGAAATGCGAGGCACGTCAGATCTGCTGCGAGCGCGATCATCGTCAACTCATTTCGTGCTCCAATACGCATGACAACTGGGACTGGAGGCGTGACAAGTGCTCGCGTTGGAGAGATGCAGGTGGCTTTTTGGTATGGAGAGTTGGATCCTTCCATTCGGTCTATCTGGCTGGCAGTTGGAGAATGGCACGAATATGCGCGATTTTCGATAAATCGCTCATGCCAATCTTCATGCCAATGCGTCCATTGAGGCGCAGCCTCACCAATGGCAGTAGAGACTTCTGCTGAATCCAGTGTTACAGTGGCTTCGACTGCCTGGTTGGTGTAGACATTCCAGACGAAGGAATGCTAAGATATGCAAGCAGATGCTTTAGTGCTGCCGAGACCAACGCTTTGCACGTGGACGCACGAGCGTGAGGCTTATGTGCTAGTAGTGCAGCCCCAGTCCGCCCCGTCGCAGCTGGCTATTGAAAGACTGAGGTGCCTCAGCTGAGACGTGACCTTTTCTTTGATCATTCCCTCATTCACTTCTCCTTCGGACTCAACACTCCTGTTGAAGATGGAGAAAGCTGCGATTGAAGCTACTGACGAGCGCAAGCTCTCTGGGAGCAGTGATCTGGAACGCATGGCATCCCCGCGAGGCTGTATCAACTATGCCGATGATGTTGAGCAGTTACCTAGGCGACGGACGTCCAAAGACGAACGTAGAAAAAGGTCACGTTCCCGTGATGATTCGCTATCAATCCGATCAGCTCGCAGGGCAAGCGTCGACCCAGCTCTGATCTTGCCACCAACGTTTTGAACAATCAGTTTTGACATTGAAGAAGGCAAACGCAGCGCAGACAAAGCAGCCAAACACGAGGAAGCGAAGAAGTTAAAGGCAAAGCCAGGCGCGATCGATTTCGGTGGCTTGGATAACCACACCGCAAATCCTGATGAGCTGTTCAATCGATTCGATACGGACCGAACGCTGAGACTTAGGAGCGCACAGGTTGCCGACCTAATAAAGACGGTTGGCCGTAATATGCCTACCGCACCACCATCTCGCTGGTTCCGCAAGACCATTCGGTATTTATACGGTGGCTTCGGCTCTATTCTGTTTGTGGCCGCAATTCTGGTGTTCGTGGCATGGAAGCCCCTGGGCGAGCCAGACCCAGCAGTTGCCAACTTGGCGCTTGCCATCGTTCTGGTCATCGTCTGGCTGGCGCAAGCTTTCTTCAGCTTCTATCAAGACTTCTCCAGCTCTCGCGTCATGGACTCGATCTCTGGCATGCTGCCAGACGAATGCATAGTGCTCCGCGATGGGACTCAGCAGCGAATTGATGGCCGCGATGTCGTGCCGGGCGACATGCTTCGCATAACTCTTGGCAATAAACTGCCAGCAGACGTCCGATTTGTCGAGGTCTCGTCAGATGCTCGCTTCGACCGTTCGATATTGACGGGCGAAACCCTGCCACTACTAGGTTCTGTGGATAGCGCGGACGATAACTACCTGGAGACGGCTTGTATCGGCATGGCAGGCACGCATTGTGTGTCTGGGAGCGCTTAGGGTCTGGTGCTTGAAACTGGAGACCGCACCGTCTTCGGCAGGATCGCGAAGCTCACGAGTGCGCCCAAGCAAGGCCGGACGCCTCTGCAGAAGGAGATCTACTACTTCATTGCAATCATTGTGACTCTCATGGTAGGTGTGAAGCTTCTAGGATGCTACCAATATGATCGCTAACAGAGATGTAGCTTACATTCATCGTCGTAGTCTGCGCTGTCTGGGCCGGCTGGTTGCGCCAAGAACATCCAGACTGGATACCAGTCGCAGACTTGATCGTTGACTGCGTGTCTGTTGCTGTGGCCTTCATTTCGGAAGGGCTTCCTATAGCTGTCACGGCATCTTTGACGATCACAGCGAACATAATGCGGCAGAACAAGGTGCTCTGCAAAAGCTTGAATACCGTGGAAACGCTTGGGGCTGTGAACGTCATCTGCTCAGACAAGACAGGAACATTGACCCGCAATATCATGGCTGTCACGGAAGTCTTGGTCGGGAAAGAACCCATTGCCGCCAAACAAGCTGCCGATATTCATGACGAACACATGGGATTGCAGAAGCTGGCGGACTGTGCGGCTGTCTGCAACGACGCCGAGTTCGACGCTTCCACGGCCAACGCTGCAGTCGCGGACCGCAAGGTCAACGGAGACGCAACTGACTCTGCTATTCTTCGTTTCGCAGAAGCCATGAAGCCGGTCACAGAGTTCCGAGCCAGCTTCAAATCGCTTATCAAAGTTGCATTCAACAGCAAGAACAAATTCGCCATCAACGTCGCCCAGAAGACCTCCGAGGTCAAACCATGGTTGATTATCAAGGGTGCTCCTGATATTCTGCTGCCTCGTTGTGGCTCGTACATCACGAAGGATGGCCATGTCGAGCGTCTGGAAGAGAGTGACCGTCAAGCACTGGAGATGCAGAAGGACTTTTGGTCGTCCCAAGGTTGACGTGTGATTTTGCTCGCGCAAAAGCCGCTTGAACAGCTACAGTTCGATCTCGCAAACCAGCCCAGGGAGTTTGAGCGCGATATTATGGGCCGTGCGACTAGCGAGCTCTGTCTCGTTGGCCTTATTGCTATTGTCGACCCGCCAAGAGCTGAGATCCTGAGGTCGTTCGCACTCTTCGTGGAGCTGGCATCAGAGTCTTCATGGTGACTGGTGACTTCAAGCTGACAGCCGCCGCCATCGCTGCTGAGTGCGGTATCATCACTCAGTCGCCACAACACACACACGGTATCGCTAACCTTACCTTCGACGACGACTATCTCAAATCCGCCGGCGTCGTCTATGACCCCAAAGTCTCTACCGACGACATACCCGCCACTCAATCGATCGTGCTCTCAGGCGGCGATCTTGAAGGTCTCGACGACAATCAATGGGACAAGCTCTGCAAGTACGATGAGATTGTCTTCGCACGCACTACACCAGAGCACAAATTGCGGATCGTCAAGGAATTACAAAAGCGCGATCTCACCATCGGAATGACCGGAGATGGCGTCAACGACGCCCCTTCCCTCAAGGCAGCCGACGTCGGTATTGCTATGGGCGGCGGCTCAGACGTTGCGCTCGAAGCGGCCGACATGGTCCTCCTAGACTCCTTCGCCGCCATCGTCGAAGCAGTACGTTACGGCCGCGTAGTATACGACAACCTCAAAAAAACAATCTGCTACCTCGTAAGCCACCGACCAACTCACCCCCCTCCCATGCCCTAAATCTCACTAACACAACCCACAGCTCCCAGCAGGCTCCTTCTCCCAATTCTGGCCCGTCATCACGAACGTCATCTTCGGCCTCCCCCAAATCCTATCCTCTCCTCCTTCATGATCATAATCTGCTGCTTCACCGACTGCGCCGCGGCCACCGCCATCGCCTACGAGAAGCTCGAAGCTGACGTGCTCCTGCGCCCGCCGCGCAACGCCAGAAAAGATCGCCTCGTCGATTGGAAACTCATCCTCCACGCCTACGGCGTCATCGGCGTCATCGAGAGCGTCAGCAGTTTCGCCATGGCGTACTGGTACGCGCAGCGCCACAGCCTTTATTTCTCGGATCTCTGGTTCTTGCCGATGGCTTTTGGTGCGGGAATTTTGCTGTTTGATGAGGGGCGGAAGGCGCTGGTTAGGAGGTTTCCGAAGGGCTTTGTTGCTAGGGTCGCCTGGTAGAGGATGGATGCATGTCGGGCTCGATGGAAGGGTTTTGGGATGCGGAAAGTCGTTTTGTGATGGGATGTGTAGATAGGTTGATGATTGATGGCTTGATGTATACATGTATGATGGGTAACCACATTATAGAGTGCAAAGTGTTATGTGAGAAATGATATTGTACTAGAAGGCTGGGCCTACCGTCTGCATTGTCTCCTACACCAATCCGTGCGTACATGTAGCTCCGAGACTTTCGGCCACTCGGCGTCTCAGTGAGCTCGATGAAGTCGGCTCATATAGCTATCGTAGATGCTTACGTGTGAAGTGCGTGCATGTGTCGACTATTTAATAAGCGCGCAGTACAATCCGGTCAACGGCGACACAAGTAAGACAAGGCAGGCGACGCATCTGTGTCCTCTCTTGGGCTGGCGTTCTTGATGCTCTTGATCGCCTAGCCATCCTCTGATGCTCCATTCTCCTTCTCCTCCCTCTCCTTCTCCCTCGCCTTCTTCCTCTCCAGCAACTCATTCAGCTTCTTCGCCATATTGAACGTCCCACCCGTATCGACCCCGCAATTCGCACACCCCTTCTTCCTCTCCTTCATATACCTCGTCATCGCGCACTTCTCACAAAAGTAATGCCCGCACTTCGTGATGACCGGCCTCTTATAATACTCCTTGCAAAGAATACACTTGAACGGAATGCCCTCCAGCATCTTCTCCTCCTCATCCCTGTCGTCGTTCTTCGCCGCCGCAGGCTTGTCCTTGTTCTTCCCCACCTTCTCCCACTCTTTGTCGAGTTGCCAGCCTTGCTTGTAGTCTTCTCTGGCGTGGAGGAATTTACAGCTGTCGCCGAACCCGCAGAAGCCGGTCTGCTTGTAGTCTTTGCACACATCTGGCGCAAAGTCGGTCGTGATGACCATTCGCACGTTGTTGCCCTGCGCCTTCTGCGGACCGACCTGACCGCTCGGCTTCGCGCCGCCGTGCTCCCAGTTGGATGTCTTGGTCGCATCGTTGGTGGCAGAGAGTTTGGAGGAGCGGTCGGCGGAGAAGGCGGTGTTGTACTTCTCTACTGCGTCGACGTGCGTGGGGGCGTTGTTGGTGACGGCTACACCTTCCTTCTTCCGACGCTTGATGCGCTGCCCGTTCTCTTCTTCGGAGGTGTAGTCGTCGGAATCTGATACGTCTGGTGGAGGAGTGGCTGGTCGTTTGCGGATGTTGGCGCCCTTGTTGATGCGTTTCTTGAAGGCGACGGGGGCTACGTCTGCCATGTTGGGTAGGAGGCTCAGGTTGTCTATGTGATCAACAGGCACAGAAGACGAGGGGCGAGTCCGACATATTGATGTATCGAAGTTTAAGGACGAGTCAGTGTGGCTGGTGGCAAGTGTGGCGTTCGGCAAGATGCCGGCCGTTGCGATCTCGACGGAAGTCTATCTTAAGATTGATCGTGCCTGCCCTGTCAGTAATGAAGCGTGAGTATCGCAATCTGAAGCGAACATGCCGTCCACCTCGACGCAGCCCACAATAGTCGGGGGCTGCTACAGGTACGCAGTCTCAGAAACACGGCTTCTGGGCCACGGACCACCATGAATCGTGCAGGCCGACGGCGCACTGTGCCGGCAGCTGATTGGCGAGAAGGTGAGACACCAGATCGCCGTCGTTTATTTACTCGTGCCATCAAGCCATCACACTCTTCTGCCGCCTCACCCACCCGCCGCCCCTCATTCATGTCACCACCGCCACAACACCACAACTTGCCGCCCTTCTTCTTTCGTTTGTTCCCTTAGCATTTCACTATTTCCATTTCAATTACCTAATCCGGAACTCGGGCCATCATTGACGCGTCCAGGTGCTGCGGCAACGCGCGGGGCTGCGAGACAGCGCGCATCTGCAAGTGCCCATAAACAACAAGAGACACTGCACTTCATCACAACCCTGCACGCAGGTCGCGCTGGTCTTGCGCTGCCTCCCGCCGTGGTACAAGACACCCCAGGCATCGTCCGAGCCATTCCTTCGCACGACAACGTCCACCTCAGCCGTGCCGACGCTTGCCGATAGTTCCTTCTTGCTATACCTATGATTCGATAATGACAACCCTTGCAAACCCAGCGCCCGGTGCTGTCGCGGCCAACAGCGGCAGCGACCCATTTGTAGGCGGCGGCGGAGGAGGAGGAGCCGGGTCAGGGCCGTTGAGATATGCTTCTTTCGACACCGATCACTTCTCGCTATATGCGAGCAACTCGCCTTCGCACACCAAACGCGCTCTGGAAGCGCACCTCAAGGACACCGACCGAAGGATCCAAGATGCGTCGCGGCTAGGCACCACATTGGTGCAGCAGCGCAGAGAGCTGGCCGCACGCTTGAAAGAGGTCGAGTCGGTGGAGCACAGCAATGAAGTGCCGGCAGAACTGCGGAGGAAGCTGTCCGAGTTGGAGCGCGAGTACAATGAGGTTGGCCGGGAGTCTGCGCGGGCGTTCTTGCCCAAATCGCGCAACGCCGGCGACAGTGGCGTGGCTTCGCCGCAGGTATACAGCAACTCTGGTCGCGAATCCCCTACCAAGATTTCTGCATCGAGCAGGAGACAGCGGAACCAGCCGGGCAGCCGTGTCCACGACATTGAGTTTGCAACTGAGATTAGTACCTCATTGCTTGCTCAAGTCAGGCAGTTGCAGGCTGCGTTGGCGGAGAAAGATGACGAGCTCAAAAACGAAAGCTCGGCGAGGGCGCGGATAGAGTCCGAGGCGCTGGCGCTGGCCCAGAGGTTGAAGCAATTCGACGAAAATGAGCAGCGATACAAGGACGAGAATTGGAATCTCGAGATGAAGGTCCAGGAGCTTGAGGCTGCGCATAGGGAAGTCACGGACAAGCATGACCGACTGACACAGACGCTGAAGTCGACCGAATCGGACAAGGCGATCGCACAACGGGAGTTGGATGAGCTCAAAGTCACACATGAGAAATTCAACGAGGACACAACAGTGGTCAAGCGGCAGCAGGAAGCTGACTTGTATTCTCTGCGAAGAGATGTGGCCACGCATCAGACGGAGAAGCACATGCTGCAAAGGAAGATTGAGGAGCTTACCATGCAGAACACGGAATTGGCAAAGGCTGTTTCGTACAGATGGAACCAGCAGAACGGAGCAGCAGACTCGGATTTCGTCTCAGCAGCAGAGGATCAGCCTGAGCATGATTCTACCCCGGACCCATCTGAGCCAAACTCGCCAATGAAGGGCACGCCAAGACATGGCATGCTTGAGTCAGAGACTCTCAAGTCCAGCTTGAATCATGCACACCGGATGATCCAGAATCTCAAGAACAACATTCACCGCGAAAAGACCGAGAAGTTGGAGCTGAAGCGCATGCTCGCAGAAGCGCGGGACGAGATCGAGACCAGGCGGACAAGCGAGGCTGGTCTACGGGCTAACGTATCTAGGAAGCGGGAGCCTGAAGGCATCAAGTTCAAGAAGCCCAACCGACCGCTTGGAGCACGCAGGACGAGCACCACGGAAGTTTTCGAAGATGAGCCTGAGTGGGAAGACCATGATGAGGTGGAACACACGCCTAGTAAGCGCGGCTTCTCCCTCAAGGCTGGTACTGCTGCTCTCGGGGCTGGCGCTGGCGTTACAACGTCTGGCCAGGGTGCGCGGGTGTCCGAGCCGGAGACTACTGATGGATTCGAAACTGCGCACGAACGCGACACAACCACCGAGACCGAAGCATTCGAGACTGGCCACGAGGAGATGTCCGATGACGATGGGGAAGCTACCGAGACAGAAGATGTCAACCGCCGTGTCACTACTCTTCGAGGAGTTTCACCGCTGGCATCTAGAATTGCCGGCAATAGAACTTCCTTCCAATCTACTGCATCTGCTTCTGGAGACGAGGCCGATGCCATCCGGACTCCCGTACGCGGGGAGCAACCAAAGTACAAGCTACGCATGTTCAGCCGTGGCAGCAGGAAAAGCCGGGCTGGTGACATTGCCATGGATAGCCCTCACGAGCCCAGCCCAGGTCTGGTCAGCCCAACCTCTAGTAATGGTACACCGCAGCCATCCGGTCAGTCGTTGGGTGATGAGCTTGATGCACTGGATGACGATGATGTCGACAGCGAGTCGAGGGCCGCGCTATCAATGGACGACGATGAGCAATCCCCGGAGACGATGCGACATGCTAGCTTGGAGCCGGACACTTCCACTAAGGGCAAGGATAGTGTGGTTGGCTCTACGCCTGAAAAGGCTATGGATAGCGAGCATGACCATGACATTAGCAGTCCGATGGTAGTGGCACCAGAACTCAGTCCTGGAGCCCAAAATTCCAGCCTCGTGCGTAATTCGAACGCCGCGATTCTTGCTTACGGATCTGCCGTTGATAGGAAGCCATACGTCGATTCTGGTGTAAACACCGATCCATGGGAACCGGAGCGCGAACCTGTCATTGAGAAGCAGAGTATAAGGTCCCGCGCGGGTGACGTGGTTGGTGGAGCGCTCGCTGGCTTTGGCATTGGCCGGCTGAGGAAGGGCAAAGACGCCGGTGAAGAGGAGCCAAGTATGGCCGGCGCTGAGTATCCCGATCCAGGCTCTGCCATAGCTTCTGAAGCAGGTTCAACCGCGGGCTTGCCTGCAGGCGCCGCAGCGGAAAATGTCAAGGTTGCGCCGGCGGAGGCTGATGCAGTGGTCCATGAAGAGCGGGAAGCCGCTCTTCGCGAGCGTGAGGCGGCCATCGCACAGAGAGAGCAGCATCTGAATGGTCTCACCAAGCGAGAGGCCCTTGTCACAGAGCGAGAGAAGCGACTCCCGGCACTGGAGCAACGCGAGGCGATTCTAGCAGAAAGAGAGGCGCATCTGTCATCACTGAACCAGCGCGAAGAGGCCGTGGCTCAGCGTGAGGCGCTCGCTGCGGACCTTGCTGCTCGTGAAGCCGCTGTCAAAGAACGCGAGCACAAAGCTGCCATCATCGAGCGAAGGGAGGCGGCTATAGCTGAGCGCGAGCAGCAGATTCCCGTTTTGCAGCAGCGCGAGGCTGCTATCAGCGAGCAAGAAAAGCTGCTTCCTATCCTGAGCCAACGCGAGGCTGCCATTGCTGAGCGCGAGAAGCAGGCTACCCGACTTGATGCCTGCGAAGCTCAAGTGCTTGAGCGCGAACAGAAAGCTGCAACTCTTGACGCTCGTGAGGCAGCTTTGCTAGCTCGAGAGCAAAGAACTGCCGGTCTTGACGAACGCGAGGCAGCACTCGTTGCCAGGGAGCAACAAGCAGCCGAGCTTGATGCTCGTGAGGTGGCCCTCGCAGAACGTGAGGAAGGGCTCAAAGCTTTAGAGCATCAGCTGGTTGCAAGGCAGCCCGAGCCGATGTCACTACAGCCGTCTGCGATTGTTTACAATGAGACGGCACCTGCTGCCAAGTCGACTCCCGGCTTTGGTTTCTCCGCCATTGACTCGCAACAGTACAGCCCGAGGACGGAAGCTATTCCAGGCGCCAATGAGTCACGACCGGATGCCGGTTTCTTCGCCACGCCTGAGCTCAGCAGAAGCAGAACGGGCTCTTTGTCGGCAAGCAAAGCTGAAAAAGATGCAGATAATCTGCCGGCCGAGCCTCAGGTGTTCGGGGAAGCACGGACGAATGTCAGTGGTATCCCTGAGCTGGTGGTCGGCGAGGATAGAGATACTGTCAACGAGACGGCGACGCCGCCCCGCGAGCCATTGGGCGTCCAGTCTGTCAATGTCGCCCAAGGTCAAGGTGGCACAACGAAGCCAGCCAAAGCCATGGCTGACGAGGGCTCACAAACAATCGTATCTGGATCCGAAATTGATAGCATGCTCCGCAACAAGTCTCGTGTGCCCCCAATCATCGATACTGGCGTATCGCCTTTCACGAGCGCGTTACCAATTGGACAGTCTTTCGATCACTCAGCAGCCGCGGCTGCTGCCGCCGAAGCAGCCCTCCTCGCACGTGTCTCACGACGACCAGCAAGCGCAGTCAGCATGCATCACAAGGGTGCTGCGGGCGTCCCACCCCCGCTTCCAGAAGGCTTCACAGCCAAGATTGCAGCGCAAAGACCTCCTGGCTCCTCCGGGACTATGGGCCCGCCAGCCATGCCCGCGTCTGCTTACAAGACGATCAGCAGACCTAGGACGCCTGCTGATGGACGTCCAGCCTCTCGCGACGGTACCACGCCGCGACCGGTGAAGCAGCGGGATAGCAGGAGCCAGATGCAGACACCCGGGTCTGCGTCGGTTTCGAGGAAGCCTTCAGTATCGTCCTTCGCCTCAGAACTTGACGAGCGATTCAATATTACGCGTGGTGACCTTATGTATCCAGCGGATGTGCAGCCTGCCACGGATCCGAGGATGATTCAGGCTATCACCCAGACCATGATTGGTGAGTATTTGTGGAAGTACACACGAAAGGCCGGACGCAGCGAGACATCCACGACAAGACATCGGCGATTCTTCTGGGTCCATCCGTATACCAGGACGTTGTACTGGAGTGAGAAAGACCCTTCAACTGCTGGCCGAGACATGCTCAAAGCCAAGTCTGTCGCCATTCAGTCCGTTCGCGTCATCACTGATGACAATGCATACCCGCCTGGCTTGCACCGCAAATCCATAGTCGTAGTAACACCCGGTCGCGAGATAGTTTTCACTGCGCCGACTGGCCAGCGACACGAAACTTGGTTCAACGCCCTGTCGTACCTTCTCTTGCGCAAGGAGCAAGAGAAAGGTGAAGCAGCAGACACCTTCGATCAGGACGACCTCGACGAGTTCAATCCTGTTGGTGCTGGATTCAGCATCCGCAGGAGTATCAGCCGCATGACCGGTGGCGGAGATTACAGTGAGAGTAGAACGCGGATGAGCTTGAGCTCCTACAACAGCCACACGAGTAGTCCACATCGGCGTGATAAGGCTGGTGCTAGCCTTGCTCAGAGACAGAATGCCGCAGCTGAGAGGGCCACGGCTAGGACACCGACGCCCACACCTCATCTTGTGCCCACGGGCGGCGCCAGCAGCAGCACGACTAAACTTGCCGAAAGAGGTTCGGTCTCCGGTCGTCTGTCTTCTCTAGCATCCCGAATTCGACCTGGATCCTCCCAACGAGGCTCATTCTCCGCTTCAGGCCGCGGCGGCCGCGCTTCTTTTGCAGACCGATATGCGACCACTGGCGATCCGAGCGAGATTTACGACGCCGCAGTCGTGGAGAACGACTCTGCCGAGGACCTACGCGCAGTCATCGAGCGGCAGGAGCGAGACGCCGACCGGCTGGAGAATGTGCGCGCGTGTTGTGACGGTCAGTACATACCTTCGCCACCCTCAACTCTGCCATTTGCTTCACACTTGCCTTCAGCTTTGATCCCCGAGAGGAGAAGCAGTATCTCTGCTTGCTCGGAGACTGAGGCTCCAGCTTATCTGCTACCTGATGACAGCGATGAATGGCGGAAGCGTTATAGTATGCTAACGACATTTACAGGCAAACACGATGTGGGATCGCTCTCTCGCAAAGGCGGACGGCATGCGAGCCACGGACGGCATTCGCATGGACATGGTCATCCGCGCGCTGGACCTGTGAAGGATTCTGTGAAGCCTAGGAGGGGCGAGTGACCTGTCAGAACCAAGGTGAACGGAGGAGTCTATGCGGCTCCGCTTTCAACGGCCTCGCGAGCATTTCCTTTGCGACATGGAATCAGGAGCGTCATAAGCACTTTTTACTAGCAATATTTTTCCTGTCTTGGGTTAGTCTGGATACCTGGTCAGTCGACACTCTCTATTGAAGGGATTTCTTCTTGTCGAGAATCATGTCAGTCATCGCGACGTGGCCGTGAGGAAGGCAAGCGATCTGTAAGCAGAATGAAATGACTTTCGCACAATCATTAACAGATGTACGCACGGCTTCGAAAATCATCCCAATCTTTCCACGGCCTCATATAGCGAACGTGCGATCATCCATCGACATGCACTCCCGTCTGTCACTCAAAAGTCGCGCTCCACTCCCCTAACTAAACTTAAGCCTTCCCCTGCCCCTTGGCCCCCGTCGTCTCATGAATCTGCTCCGTCGCCGACCTGCCCGTCGCCTCGGCATTACTCCCCGCGTTCGTCAGGACCTCCCCTGCCGCGCGGCCCACCGTGCCTACGGTCTGGCCCGCCTGCATGCGCCCCCACCACGTCAGAGCGGAGCGGAAGTTAGGGAGGAAGGGAGGGACATACAGTATTCACCGTGGCGCCGGCGATGCCGCCCGCTGTGCCGACGATGCCGCCCGCGGTTTTCTGTGCGCTGCCGAGCCAGCTCTGGCTCTGGCCCTGCGATGAGGGTTGCTGTTGGGCGGAGGAGTCTTGAGACTGTTGTTGGTTTGTGGGTTGGTTGGGTGAGGACGTGGTGTGTGAATGACGAGGTGTATAGTTCCTAGTCGGTTGGGATGGCGCAGGTTTGCTGGGACGTTTTTTGGAAAGGGTGATGATGCTTCTGGGTGTGGATATAGGACAAGTTGCAAGCAAGCTGTGCGATGACCAAAGATTGCCAGATGCGGACCCACATGCCATTGAACGAAAGATCACACGGCAAAGGGTTTGATGATCGAGATATATGTGTAAGCATGCCTGCTTGATACGACCACAATGGCTCAACAAGCTGAGCATCGTGCAGAGTTCATCCACAAGAGCACTAAACTAGTCTAGCAAGGTCATGCCATTTATGCAAAGATTGGAGCATTCACGCCATAGTTGAGCGGGTTGTTAAAGCGCAGACCCTGATCCAAATCACTGATCGATTGAATCTCCTGATCACTCAAATCGATTGGATATTGCAGCCGGGTCAATCGAAACGGGCTCGCCGATTATTCCCTCGCCAATGATTCTCTGGTCGACAGTACCTTCGCACTATTGTGTAATAAGTTCATACCTCGAAAAGGTCAGCGAGCGATCTCTTGGTGAGATCGCACTCATGAGTCAGGTACTTGGGGTCACATATTGTGTTAAATGCGGACCGGGTGGACGGCGATATGGCAAGCATGAGGTGTCGCCCAGAATGCAATATGATGCTCTCCGCACATTTCATATTTGGTACATATGATCAATCAGGCTGCCTCTGCCATATTGCTAGCCGCACTTCCAGAACGCCTTACTTTTGCCCCCTGATGTTTGAATCGCTATATCTATGAAGAGAACCGCTTGGTAATTTTGGCAATGACTGCAGGAATGTCAGCTGAGGTCCTTGGTTGGTGGGCGTGGGCGTGGGCTTACTATGCAGCGCTACCACGCTGATGATGAAACCGATCGAAAGGACCATGACCACGAAAGGGTCGACTTTCAGCCCAGGCGACTCGTCCGTGTACAGCCCTGGTATTACTTGTCAGCTTTTCGCCACGCTGTGCTATGCCTTGCGCTCTTAATAACGCGACCGCTTGTATATCGGGCACCACACACTCAACATAGTGCTGCTGCTCCCACCAGCGCCTGCCGCTCTTGTGCTCGATGGCCTCGCGTTCGCAACCTTAGCATCTCTGTCTGCCGCAGCCTTCCTCCTGATCACAGCTGCTGGGCCTCCTGGCGCTTTCGGTGAAGATGGGCGCGCGGTAGTCGAGCCGGTCGTGGGAGGCGTGTCGACTGGGGATTGGGGTCTGGGAGAAGACTGTGGTCTGGTCAATACGGATCTCACAGTGACATTGCGGCGGGCTGCGTAAGATCGCCTTTCTGTCTATGTATCCTCATCTCGCGCCAATGCCTTTGGTATTCTCGACGAGCCCTCCCAGGATGGCTGCACGCGCCATGCACAGTCGTGTTCGCTCAAAAGACTTACCATTGTGACAGCGATCGCGCAAAGAAATCGGTATGGTTTGATGGCCGTGGACGTATTCGAATGCGCAGAAGCCGAGAGCGCGGATGAATGTCTGGATGGATGGTGTGGTTCGGTGCGATTCGAGTCGAGATGCGCTTTCTGGACACCTTTCGAGCTCTCCCAGATTCAGGGTAAGGGAGGCCGGCACTAGCTGCCGAAAGAGCCTCAGAAGGCTAATAAAGCTTGGCACTTGGATTGGGGCCTACGAAGCTACCAAGCCTTAGGCCAATGCTCAGATAAGGAAGAGCAGACTAATTAAAGAGGGAGGAAGATGTCAACTTCCACGATCGAAGCACTTTTCGCCCGCCCCAAGTATTCCCTAAGAGACATAATCCCATCAAGAACTAATTAAGCACTGCGATCATGGTATAATGCCCCAAAAGCAGACCTCATGCCGTCCCGTGATACCTCGAAGCCCGTGCCAGTGTTCTCCGTTATAATCGCATCGCATTGACGTTCCAAAAACTTGCCGTGCCCAGTGAAACAGACTCCCACATCGTGAACGACTCGAACATATCAAAGCCATGATCCCATCTTCCGTGCGCCGACACAATTGATCGAAGAAAAGCAGCACCAACACCATAGGAAGATGCTGCAAATGCCGCCCTGACCCAAAAGAGAAAGCCTTCTCAACTCCGTAGCTAACACGTCTGGTCAGCATTGCCGTTTCCTTCTCCTTCCCCTCATCCCGTGACTCCTTCGTGAACTGTTGTAAACCCTCTAACCCCAGACGGATGGCTGGACGGCCAGATTCTTCCCACCTCCCCAGACGCCGCTGCTAACCCCCCATCCTCCGAGGCCGCTGACACCTTTCTCGAGTGGCGCGTTGGAGGCGGATGATGTCGAACGGTCGTCCGTTTTGACACCTTTGTTTTGCGCATCGCTACTGCTGAAGCCGTAGCTGAGCGAAGACGGAGTGAGAGGCGTGGTCGAACGCTTGTTCAGTCCCGCCGAGCCAGATGCCTGCACGGGGCGTGTGCCAATAGGCGCAACGCCGGCACTTGACACTTTAGAGCCGCCACTCAGAGGTGGCGAGCCACCGGGCGAAGAGTTGGAGGTCCGGTTACTCGGTTGCTCGTTCAAGAGGTTGAACTGCTGCTGAGCTTGCGTAGCACCTGCTGGGGACGCGGTGCTTCCTTGACGATCGCGCGGTGGCATCTGCACCGAGCCTTCCGCACCACCCTGAGCCTGCGTGCCATACGGATCGAAAGCCAGGGGAGAGGTACCACGCTGCGAACCGACAGAGCGGACATCCTGGCTCTGCGCGCGTGCAGGGCCGCTATCACCGGTTGAGTAAATGTTTGAGCCTTCGCCATATAGTGCGCGGTGTTGGCGTGCAATCAAGTCACGGCGATCGTCTTCGCTCATCGTGTTTGGACTCATCGATCGGTCGGTTTTGACGCCCGACACGGCCGCTGCATCATGTTAGCGGCCATGTACATATAAAGGACAGCACAATGCAATTCGATTTCCTACTTACTCCGGTTGTACTGCTGCTCCTGGTGATAGTTGCGCAGCTCTCTTTCTCTTTGTGCGGCCATCCGGCGCTTCTGCTGCAGCATCTGCTCGGCCTCGCTCTGGCGGCCACCAGGAAATCGCTGTCCGGCATAATAACCTTGTAGGCCAGCAGAGCCTGGACGTCCGCTCTCGAACTCAGTCACGGAATGGTGCCTTGATGGGCCTCCCACTCTCATATCACCAGCATAGCCATCGAAGCTCCTGCCGACTGGAGGCATGCTATCCCTCCGTGGATGTCCTGCTGTCGGTCCAGCCATTGCCGCCCCCGGGTACCACTTCCCGCTCTTCATGAGGTTGTCGGTCGCCCGATCGATCTCTTCGAATTGCGACGCAAAGGCACCGGACTCAGTAGGCTGAGACAGTGCGGAGCTGGTGCCAGAACGGGAAGGTGGTGGTGGCTGCTCCCACGAGGGCTGGCGCCCGGAGGCTTGCCACGAGGCTTCTTGGTCAAAAAAGGACATCTTGGTCGTCGCTGCAATCGTCGCCGGGTCGAATTAGAGGTGTAGAGACCGGGAGCTGAAGTGCGCGATGCGGGCTCGGGGGAATGGTAATCGATGCGAGACTGGTACCGGATCTATTAGCGTCAAGTTACGTATGTCGCATACCACAATACGTCAGGAGTCCATCTGGAACGATCGCATGAACCGCAGGCAGCCTCACGTTGCTGAGGAGCATGCGATAGGGGACCGCGAGGTGGAGGGTGCGGCACAGGAAAAGTCAAGGCGTAGGTGGGAAGACGTACCTTCCTCAGCAGCGACGCACCTACCTTGCGCACAAGATCGCAATCTCGCAAAAGGAACGACTGGGCTGCAACAGAATGCGCGGTGACAGCAGGATAGACCGACAGAAGCAGGCAGTAAGTGGGGAGACAAGAAGGAGAGACTCGGGTGTGCGTGAGAGACGAAGCAGCCCATAGCGTTCGCCAGAGCGGAGATGAAATGGACCATTTTGCGCCGGACTCGGCTTCCATCTCAACCCACTACTAGTGGCGGCGAAGGGCCTTCATTTCCTGCGGCCTAGACGGTGGGGTGGTTGTTTATTGCCTGTTCCCCCACTTGTTACGCCAACAAGTGCGCTATCTGAAGTCCAGATGTGGATGGACTACCGTGATATCGCGCCTTGAGGGACTCACGCACAGCACAAACATGTTCATCTCCAATTCAAGCCCTAGCGCCGAAAGTCTTTCATGAATCATCTGCTACAAGCGACCTAGAGCTGGAGCCACTTTTAATGGGCCAAGCTTTTAAAGAGGGTCAAGCGGCTAACTTTTGCCAACGGCTGAGCTTCTTCCACTTGGGGTTCACGGCGGTCATTATTATGTACACAGTAGGTAGTGCTTGAAACTCTGTCATCCTCTGCTTGTACGTCGCAACTCCATCTTCACTTTCCCTCGGTGCAGATGGTCTTTCATGGGTCAATAGCAAACCCACGGCGTCACCTGCGCTTGAAGTCTGGGCACTACTCATTTCATGCCACGCGCGTGTCAACCGGCTGCACGCATGCGATGCCTAGGTAGCTTTCATGCAACCCCCGCGCAGGGCAGGCTTTCTGCGCATGGGAACCAGGCCGACCACAGCCTTCGTGACCTCAAGTTCTCGAGCAGGCCATACGGCACGGCGATAAGAGGTCATATAGTCAGTCTGCGGACCCTTTGACTCGAAAGATGTGCACAGCCATCAGGGCTTGAATCAAAGGTCAGCATATTTCGAGAGGTTTTGTTGGACAGGATCGAAACTTGCTCGTCGTGCAAAAAGTGTCACCTACCTTAGCAGAGCCTCAGCTCGCAACCACGCTATCGATGTCTGGTGGCTCGTTGCGCGCGCTTCGAACCTGACCCATGCAATGTGCTACATGTTTGCAGGCCGCCACAGGCCTGCGATACGCGATAATGGTTGCTACTTGCAGGCTTGAGATTCGCAGAGTGCCCCGACCTTACTACCAAGTTTCGAGCAGAACGCATGCCATGCTAGCTAGGTCATCTGTCATGCCCACCTGTGCCAAAATATCAAGTTGAGACACTGAATCAGAAGATTTGAATGGCCGACACATGCACATCTCATACCGCTCCCCGTTGGTGTATAAAAGCTCTATAGCCACGATGGCATGGTCATATTGACCCAAGGCACGTTGACGTTTTCGACTTTCATTCCTTTATCGTTATCGGCTGTCGCCATAGCAAAGAGCATCAGTATCAAGCAAAGCGAATCTGCCACAGTCGCGACATCAAAAGTTTGATCTTCTCATCTTGCAAGAGACATACATACAGCACGCAAGAGCGGCGTACGCACCAAAAGCTCGACCGCAATAATGCCAGAGGGACGCATCACGCAGCGTTGCAGCCAGGACAGGTTGTCTGCTCTCCCGCTCGAGCTGATTCTGGAGATTGCAAGCTATCTTCCAATTGCGGCCATCATATCCGCGAAGCTTGTCAATAGAACTCTGTACAATGCAATGCCAACCCCAACCAAGCAGGAGCTCTTCGGACTGCAGCCTTGCGCGAGAAGAGCTGTTCGACGGGCCGTCTGTGAGCGCAAGGAACTGGAGTCCGGTTTCAAGCAGTGCGTAGCTTGCGATACGCTCCAGTCGATCAGGCACTTCTGGAACGCAAGCCTGCCAGTTTGCTCATTTCACGAAAAGCGATTCTTGCGATTGGAAGCCCCCGATTCTATGAACTACGATACTCTAGCCCGGATAAGTGCAGTCTCTAACATGTCGCACAAGCCCTCTTGGCTGCAGTTGAGCAGGACCTTCTGCGGACATTGCCAAGTCATAATTGGTTGGGAAATGGAGCATTGCGGGTGTCGATGCGATTGTTGTCCTAAGGTCGAAGTCCAGGTCTTCCTACGGGTTCCTGCGGGCAAGGACCGGTTCAAGTCAGCAGAGCTAGCGCCTATTCAAGAGAATCGCGCGGTTGTGATAGAGGCACACCTGGTTGGGAAATGAGCCTGCCTGAATCGTGTTGAAATCCCAGTGCTGGATTTTGGAAGGCCCGAGTGGGATAATCATGACCATTCAAATCGTATTTCGACGTCAACATAACAGGTCTATTAGACCTTCTCGACCTGCTCATCGAAAATGCTGCGCTTCTCGCACGCACCCTCGACAGCCAAATGCTCCCATCTCTCGATCTCCCTCCCATATCGCTTCATAGCCATCGCCAAAGTTCCTTGCGCAGCCGTCATCGCCACCAGAATCGCAAACATTACAACCTGCACTGCATCCAGTGCTAGGCGACAACGTCGGACGTGGTTGGAAGGTCGCATCAAATGTTTCTGCCAGTGGGCGCTGGTGACAACATCATGGCTAAGAGTTTCCTCTTGCCACCGCGATGCGTATGCATCCGAACAGACGTTGTGATCCCGGAACGTGTCCAGAAACAGCTCAAGTAGCACAAAGCGGCAAAGCGCGGACATGAAAGTATCGACGAACAGGTAATGCGCGAATGAGGTGATTAGTGCAGGATGTCTCTGTAGCACGCATTAGGTCTCTAGCATTCGTAAACTCCATCTGCTTTTTGGTGCTGGGACTTACAGCCCATACTCCGATCAGACCGAGCGTACTTAGCACGCATGATGCCCAAGCATATCCGGTAATGCTGACGCCGACGTAGAGCGGATCGTCCGGGAGGTACTGGCACAGTATGGCAAATAGGAAGTTGTAGACCAGAGCAACAGTGGCCACCAGGGCGGCGAGTGCCTTGCTGCTGCACACTCGTCAGTTCGCGCAACGAGCAGGCTCACGCGACACCCACCTTGCTGTTCCGGTTCCTGAATCCTCCCGTCCCGCCATGGCTTGCTGCTTTGAAAGTGCCACTTGTCCGTCTACCAGCTGATCGACCCAGCCGACCAGCGACGTCGAGTCCTGAGCTCTGTCTCACGCGTGAAGAAGTGAACAACCTTGTGTACGCGAGGAAAACGCCGTAATTATAGAAAGCGGCTGACAAACGAAATGGCGGGTTTGTAGAGGATGATGCAAGTCCTCTCCACTTATCGAGCTGCACAGACGATCTTCCGTCCGGTGAGCCTGGAGTGCCTGCCGGTGGCATCCGGAATGTGATTGGCAGCGGTCGTGGCATGAGCTCCACTTTGGATTACCTTTCGATTCTGATTTTATGCTTTTCGGCAGCGGAAGTCGTCTGATGCCGTTCTCACAACAAGAGCACGGTCAGCAGACTGCAGGTCGTCTGCATCGCAGTTGGACACACGAATCAATGTTCGGACTGGTCTGGTCCAATTCTCGCATTGCGTCTTGGAAGCATTGCGACTTGGTCTGCTATGGGACCGACAGGGAACTGGAATGCAACAATGCTCATCATGTTATACCAGATGGCAGTCATTGCTTCGCATTAACACCAGACATATCCTAGCTACCCAGCCCACACGACGAAAATGACGACTTCTGTTGGCAAGAGTTGCTCTGAGGCACCACGATAGTACAGGCTGATACTCCGAGATGTTTGACCGTCCTCTGTCTATTCCCATGGGTTCCAGCACGTTGATTCCAGGAGACAGGTCAGATGCTCCCCTACATTCCAGCAATACCCACACCTCGCCAATCGCTGTAGATCGTGGATCTTCCGCAGTACCAGAAGCGGGAGCATAAGGGCAGGTGCTTGTTGTGAGCCGGGATTACTACCTCATCAGAGTCCGTATAGGCAACATCTTTGCCATGAGTGCTCCAGAACCTCAACTTTCACCCTGCTTCAAGGGCCAGTATTTGCCTCGCCGCAATAGCAGTCGCATAACTTAGTGGCCTGATCGGCCCAACCGGCCGACATAGTTACGTTGCAGTTGCTCGGGCACCAAGCCTGACATGTATCAAGGGCGTTAGAATTGCAATTGCCTTGGCCAGGCCATGGCGAGCAAGGCCAGTACGAAGGAGAGCAAGTCCATTTTTTGTTTTGGCCAGGTGTTCTTGGGGTTCGGCGCGGTGGTGTGTGCTATCAGCGGTCTTGTGCTTGAGTGCAGGTATGTGTTGTGATTGGTCTTGATACCGGGACTGGTGTGCTAGATGATGTGCGAAGTTGTGGAATCGGCACCGCTTATATAGTCTTCACATCTTCGGTCGTCGTTGACCCTTCCAACCAGCCTGGAATCTACTGGACCTTACTACTTCGGGCGTCAGTCTTTAGCATAATTGGTACATGGCAATCATGTTAACTTAGCGCCTTGCAGAGGCCGCGGACCAATTACAGCTGGAGATTCTGGATTGAGTATGTTTCTGAGCACTTGTCAGGCGCGGTTATCAGGATAGCCAGACTGACACATGAGTCGGTAGAATCATGTACCATCGAACTTCCGTGAACAACGGAACCAAATGTCGCGACAAGACACTAGTTCCAGGGATTATTACTACAGCTTAAGACTGGAGACATCGCGGCCTCCCATGGCTCACGACCTGGACGATCTCTGTTGCTTCCCAGCACTGTACAAACGTAGATCGGAGAGCTTGAATGAACCTCGCCAAAGAACGGCACTTCATATTATTCGAATGCTGCCTCGGCATGCTGCACGCTTTGGAGTAGAGTAAGGTCTTGTTGAGCTTGTGGTAGAGCGGGACGAGGAGGTACTCGCGGCAGCAACTGGCCACGCACTTGGATCAATCCTAGTGATTACACTCACTGGGTACGATTGATTATTCCCACCTCCGATCGAGCAGATGGCCATCAGCCTTTAGCTTAGTACTGCACATTTGGCGACCTCGAATTTGTGCAAATAGTGGTCGGTCTCCGTTAGTTTGCCAAGGGTGGGTGGCTTGTTTCGCGGAACGGGTCTGACGATATCTGTCAGGCTATACACCAGGCCGCGGCACTCGGAAGGGTGCAAGAGGCCAGTGGAGTCAGCCAGTGCACGGCGAGCAAGCTGTTAGAGGGGAACTGTAGTCGTCCATGACATTAGATTGATTTGTGAGTGCTTAATGGCTATTTCCTGATTTGTTAAGCATGATGCATCTCGGACACCGGCGCTCCGGACGCACCTTGACGACGTTGGATGCTTCTTCTGGGTACGGATCAGAGGCTACTGCTAAGTCAAAGATGATCAGAAAGAGTCAGATGAAGCTTTGGTCGTAGGGCTATGCAGCAGCAGCAGACCTCTTGTCTATGTGACTCGAGAGGAGGCGATGAGAGCAGTCGAGCTATTCCAGTGATGTTCAACCCTGTCTGAGCTGAGCAGGAGTCTGGCTTGACAAGCATTGGAGATTCGTGCCTGGCAATTTGGATAGTGAACGCAGGCTTTCTGTCAACTGCATTCGTTCTTTAGGACGTCTGGACACTGTCTGCACCACATACATCATTCACCAACGTACACATGATCACAGCACAGCCATCGACCACAGGACCTCAACCCTCAATCACTCTGCCGGCAGTAATTCCCCTTATGCAGCAACGGCCCCAAGTAGCTCTGCGGCAACACATCCACCGTCTCGTCATCATCGCGACAAGGCGTCATCCATCGCGGATCGTTGTCGCAATTCTTCCACTGCTTCGCCTTCTGGTCCTTCTGATGCCGGTCATAGTTGTACTCACAATTCTTTGCATTGAACGGACAGAGCACATTCAGGTCCGGCGCGTCGAGTGACGGCTCCTTGCCCGAGCAGGCTTCGTTTTCGAAAATCTCCGCTAAGTTTGTCGACAATCTTCTCATCCCACAGCCGATTCATGAGGGCTGTGAAGTCGCGTTTGTGGTTGGTAGTGTCGTGGAAGGCGTAGCTGTTGCCGGACTTTGGGTCGTACCACCAGTTGTTGCAGCTACCTGAGGGGCCGAAGCCAGGGCATTGGATCTCGCCGGTGCGCGAGGCTACCTCCATGGGGTTGATGCCAGACGATTTGGCGATGACGATGCCGTTTGAGGTCATGCCTTGTGCGAGGATGAAGAGCTCTAGGCCTTTATACAATGCGGTCGACTGGTCGGGGAGAGAGAGTGTGACCCGTTCACTGAAGCCGCCGGGTTCACAGAGCGCGATGAATGCGTCGACGTTGTCTTGCATTGATCGCACGTCGGCGACCACCTGTTTCTGCCACTCTTCTACCATGTCAGCGAGTTTACCGCCAACATCGGCAAGAGTCCCGAAGCGGGATTGAGCCGTCTGAGTCGCCTCCTTAGCCTTCGGGTAACCTTGTGGCATAACCGCCCTGGCTGACCAGATGCCGTTCAGGATGAGCGATATGGCAGCTGCGGGCACGGCCCTCGCTCCCGCGAGCGTCGTTAATGGGGATACAATGGTAGTGCCCCAGTAGATACCCATACCAAATACGGTGTACCAGTCCGGAATGGACAGGGTCTTCTCGACGGGTGGCGCGACCTTGTCGACTATCTGTTGGAGCTTGGCGGACGCACGGGCTTCGCTATCGGTCAGGTCGCTGTAGTATTGATTCCAGAACTGATAGACGGCGAAGATGTTCCAGAGGGTGTAGAACTGCTGATAGTTTTCGTACTTGGCGCTACTTGGAGGTTGGGTGCAGGTGTCGCTTGTGATTAGCTTGCACGTTGGTGTGTTCTCATGACTCCATGACAGGTAGGCCTGCGCAAAGCCTTTGTCCTTGACCCCCTCTTCATCCCCATGTTCAGCAACCCACTCTCTGATGTACCCAGTCATGTTGAGGAATTTCCAGCACTTCGACTGCAGACCTTGTTTCGAATCCGGTGAGCAGTCCACAGCACAGCCTACGCCCTTGCTAAGACATGCCTGCTGTGGCTCAACAAAGGCAGCAGCGGCCAGAGATGCTAACATCAATGTGAGGACTGGCAGCATGGCGGTGGAAGGGCAACCTAAGCACGCCCTAAAGCAGTCGAGGACGGTTCAAGGGCAGTTGGCTGGTAGTCAAGAAAGCTGTCTGGCGGAGGGGTCTCGAGCAGTACATGTACTTCATCTCGTGCGTATGAACCCTGGCCATATCACGCCCATGGGAGGAAGATGGTGCGATTGGCGGCCATTATATCAAAGAGATAAGGCATATTTGCTGAGTCCCCATTTGTTGCCGGCCTGGGTCACTCTGGAACAGCACTTAGCATTACTTCGCGCTGGCCAAGAAGTCCATGGGCAGCATAGTGCATCATGTTTGTCACGTCAAGTCTGGGTTGGAGAACTTACGGTGCTGCTATGTCTCTCAATGCCTCCTGGTATTGGCCTTGCTAAGAGACATGTACTCGAAAGCTGAGACAGCGAGGGACCCCATCGTGCTCATCCCTGGCATCTTGCATGCGGTGTCGATGCATTCACCTATTCTCTCCATAATAGTGGTGTTGGCCAGTATTTGCGCCGGTTAAGTGCAGGAGATAAGGAAAGGAGCTGCGGTCGTGCTCTCCTCCTTCATTGGTATTACTCTCGTCCTGCTCGTACATTGGCTGGAAACTGCAGACTGGGCCCGATACTTCGAGTCGCCATACAAGGAATTGCGCGGTACATGTGTCGACCGCCCATCTTCATCTGCTCGTTCAAGCGCAAGGCGGTCGTATATGATTATGAGAACCGAGGCGCTTCACATCTCTCGTAGCTAAGCACTTTCGTCAGCGCCTTAGCAACATCGAATGCCACTTATTGATTCCTGATTGCAGGTAAGACAAGGTGTTCGGTCTTATCTTGTACAGTTGCTTATCATGTCTGAACGTCCAAATTTTTAGCGTTTCTGACCTCCTGCAATCTAATAATAATAGCGTTGCGCAAGGCCCGGCACACTGATTGTAGTATGTGTAGCAGAGTATCTGAATCTGGAAATCTTATTCCTGAACCCTTGTTCTGGTGTGGTCGTCGAGGCACTCACCTTGGCATTGAAAGTATCGCGATAAGGCACTGCAGACGAACGTAATGGTTCATGAACATGT
Source organism: Teratosphaeria nubilosa (assembly GCA_010093825.1). Classification (NCBI taxonomy): domain Eukaryota; kingdom Fungi; phylum Ascomycota; class Dothideomycetes; order Mycosphaerellales; family Teratosphaeriaceae; genus Teratosphaeria; species Teratosphaeria nubilosa. Next base: position 57,723 of record ML995848.1, read on the forward strand.
TTTCCGCGCGATACTCGACCGCGAGTCGCGACTGCTGTTGCCTTGTCCACTCCCTTGAATATGCCCTCGCAGTACTGAGTTCCAGTTGAGTCCCAGAGAAACAGAACGAGAGCAATATTCGCGAATCGCGTGAGCTGTGTTCGAGGGATCAGAATGCATAATATACCTTCTGTGCCTAGAATCTGCTGACATATATGGCTATAGGGGATCACAGAGATCAGAGGATTCATCTGTGATATCGTCCAAAACGACGAATGGTCCCAGAGGCCACAAGTACATCTGACCTAAGCGGATTCATGTTCTGTGGTATTCAGGTTCCTGGGATTCCACTTCCTGATTTCCAAATGTCTGTCACCTACCTCATGCATTCATGAATACGTCGAAAGAAACTGCGTTGGCGGAGAGTTCATTGCAGTGTCCTTCGCATTGGGAGAACGCAGGCGCGCACATTGCTGGCAAATACCGAAATTTCGTTGATCTCATGTAGAGCTATGTGGTCATGCTACGCCTTGATTCGTTGCAGGCAATGTTGATGGATGGTCCAGTCGCAAACATGCGTGAGCACGCTGTGCACTCGACTACTGCGGACCCTTACACTACACCTAAGCATCAGCTAGCAGAACCCTCAAAGACTTGAAGCATAACATAGAGAACATACGCAGTACCGCTTGACCGTGCCAACGCCCCGAATATCCTCCGTGTACCTGAACACGCAATCCTGGTTGGGCGGCCCATAAGTCATGCTCGGGTCGTCGGCAGTACTTTTGCAATTGAGTAGCACTCCATTAGACGCATAGCAGAGGTAGGGAGAATGTGTGGGAATGTGTGGGTAGGCGTACCGTCCAACAGACTGGTTTGACTCCGCCGTCGCACTGGGCCTTGGGACAGTCGCCGCCTGTTTGATCACCTTGGGGGTAGCATTCTGCAGCCGCAGTGTAGGCGGGCAGGAGAGCCAAGATGCCTGCGAGGAAGGCGACGGTGTCCATGGTGGTGAGGCTCTTGATGGCGATGGTGTTTGTTAAAAAACGTAGGGAGGGCAGTTGTATAGTTGGGAGCGAGAAGCGGAGCAGGCCGAGGGGGAAGGGTTTGATGTAATGATCGATCTTCATGCAAGAAGACTTCGACGTCGAGAGCTTAGGCCTCGGCGTTTGACTGTGTACGGTCAGTCATACGATCTCGTTGAAACACCAGGTTTGCTGGTTGATGACAGCCAGTTGGATGTCCACGGTACGGCGAGAATGCCCAGGCTGCGGCTGGTAGGATTTATACTCAAGCACAATCCTGAAACTACCACTCCGAAGACTTCCTGACCAATAGAATTTTCTGCTACGTAGGTATTCCGCTGGAGCCGAGTACGTCGCTGAGAGCAGAGGAACTACATTTGACAGGAAGTTCGGTGTTTGTGTGGCAATGACCTTCCAGACGACTTTGATGGATCTTCTGCGCTTGATCTGATCCGGCTCCAGAATCGCGCACTCTATGAGACAAACCCACCGCTGTGTCTGTCCCTCACAGATGGCCACAGGTCGTCAGAAAACAGGGGACCCCGTCTGTGCTACTACGAGTGCGATGTGTCGATGAAGAGTCGACGCAAATGCAAGAGCTTGCACTGGCTGACACAGTATGCAAATTGGAGGTTCATCGGTGTAGTGCGCAGGCCTGATCCAGGTTCTGGGCTTTGCTAAGAGTATCCGATGGAACTATGGCACATATCGTAGAGTACAGTATCCGAGCTTGCCTAGGCCTCGATGAGGTGTGGCCACGGCACGTTGTGGGGTCTGGACAGCACATCACTGTTGCTACACCTCACACAAACAACATTTGATTGAGACTTCGAAAGGATTGGAAGTTCTGTAGCATGTAACTGAAAATCCTACGCTGTATCTATGCACTTCCACTATACAATGCCCGGGGTACGCAAAAAGAGGTTCCTACATTCCTCCCGTCCAATTCCCCCTAACGGTCCCATTTCTCCACTCCACGACCTACCACGTCCTTTTCTCCTCCTGCACCACCTCCGCAAACACAACATTGCTCGCATTCCCTCCGCTCAGCTTGTGAAACAACGACGTCGAGTTCGTGATGTTGTACACCGGCTTCACCACAACGCTCCCATTAGTATAGACCGCGAAAGCCTCCGTCGCGTTGCCGATCTGCTCTGTGCCGTTGAGGAGGACAGGAGAGGGGATGTCGGGTATATCAGCCCGCTTCTGCTCGCACTCCATTCCTTGCGGCCCGCAGAAGGTGATGATGCCACCCGTCGCCGTTGCCTCGGGCGTGGTGGACGTAGTCGAACTGCTTGGGCTGACAGTCGTAGTTGTCAGCTGCGTGGTTGTGACCTCACTGGTGGCTGTTGCAGATGCCTCCGTCGCGACGATGGGCTCGATCATTGTCAGGCCTAGGATCGTGAAGGTGGTGTAGCCTGATAGGATCAAGTCTGCTGAGCGATCTTGGACAGAAATTGCTAGGGTGGTGGTGGCTGGGTCCGGGACCGGTGTCACGCAGATATCGGTTGTGCAGTGGTCGCCGGAAGTGGTGGTAGGGTCGGTCGATGTGGTTGATGCAGAGGAAGCGGGAGGGCTCCCTGAGACAATAGTCCAGCTCCAGTTCGTCGTAACGTCTGTGACTGTGGTGGTCCCTTGGCTGGATGGCGAAGCCGTGACCACGATGTTGCTCTGTGAGGTGACGATGGTGGTCGAGACAGAGATAGACTTGCTGCTGCTGGAGCTGACTGTCGTCGTCGTAGTGCTCGGGCTCATGTCTGGCTCCGTAACCAAAGACCGGCTGTTTGAGCTGCTTGACGTCGGCGTCAAATACGATGTCTGCGTCACAGTCTCAGTAATCGTGCCATTAGCACCCGAAGGACTTCCCTGGCCCACCTCGGCATCGTTGCTCCTCCTTGATAGCATGACAGCTCCCACCACGGCCAAGATACCCACTCCAACGACAATTGCGCCAATGATCAAGTACAGCATGAGACTCTTGCGCTTCGCCCGCTTCTGATCAGGCTCCTGAATGCGGTCGAAAGCCTGAATATTGTTCAACGCCTCAGGATCTCGCCAGGCCCGCATCTGCTCGTTGACGTCTCGATCCATCTGCGCTGCGGAAAAGTTGCTCGCGCCGGTCGTGTGGGCTTGCTGAGGCATTGCCGTGATGGGTTGGTGGCCTTCTTTTGCCAGGTCGACCGAGTCGAAGGATGATCTTGCTGACTGGACCCCAGCACCTTGCCGTGTCTGTTGGTTGAGAAACGGGTTGTTCGACATACCGCTGTGTTGCGGTGAGATGTGGTTAGTGAAGGGGTTGTTGGACATTGCGCTCGTTGTTGTGTGTTGACTGATGGGATTGAAAGCCAGCTCTCAAATGTCGTTCGTAGTACAACTGGGTTGCTGCTGTGCGCTTGTTTGATGTTGTTGTAGCGTACTGTAGCAAGTCCTGAGTGTAGTATGCAAGATCGGGAAGGAGGAAAGGAAAGGAGATCGAGGAAGCCCAGCAGCTTGTGCTGGTTATAAGCGTCGCGTCCGCCATGGCGAATGTGTTGCTCTACAATCTGTTGTTATTGAGCGGGATGTATTGCTCTACAATCTGTGGTTATTGAGCAGGATGTGTTGCTAGTCGGCTTTGTCAATGAAACTTCGCAGTGCGTGAAGTTTGACAATAACATTGAGAAGTTGACAAAGAGGGAAGTTGTGGAATCGGCCGAGAATGAGATGGGAATTTCACCTTATTGAGCAATCAACTTATTGAGAGCAGCGCATACGCACCATCATGATTGTAATATCGCCACAGTCATCAGCTTGCTGTAGTTCTCGCCCGCCAGTCTTTCTCCAGAATCGCCATCAAAACTGTGTCGTGCCACCTACCGTCACGCCAGAGCGCCTCTCGCTTCGTGCCTTCGTCTCTGAATCCAACCTTGCGATAGCACTGAAGCGCTCTATGGTTCTCTGGATGAGCTTCCAGCTCGCAGCGGTGAAGGCCAATGTGGCCAAACATGTACTCGCACGCCCACGAAAGGACCTCGGCGCCGTAGCCCTTGTCTGTAAGCAGCGTTCATGTTAGCTAGGCATTGCATTGGGTAGATACTGGGTGCTTTTCGACCTCGATGCTCTCCGTCAAAAGCAATGCCTAACATCGCAACGCGATTGGTGAAACTAAATCGCCAATTGTTGATGTTCAGCAATCCAATGATAGGGTATCTCGGTGCGCCATCGCCTGTCACGAAGAAGTCTCCACCGTCCGCGAACGTCCTTCCCGGCTGCGAGATCTTGGTGGGCCTCTCACAAATGGCGAAGAAAGGTAGTCCGCCGGGATGCTTGGCGCGAGCCTGAACAAATTCGACAACCCCCTCACGCGATGTCGGGCGTACCGCATCCGCCACCATAGCTTCCATAATCTCTTGGTCGTTGAGCCATTGTATGAGTGTCGGGTGGTCGGCTTTCAAGTCCAGGTTGCGGAGCATGAGACGATTGGTGTAGAACATGGTGAGTGAAAATCCTGGTAGTCAGACCTTAGGATGGATGTATGCCTGCCAGGCATATCATATATGACGTTGGCACGCCACATGCCATTCGTTCGCGCCTTTCTCGTGTCATGCAACGCAGCAGGTCAGACGTCGGCGACTTGCTACGAGGTACGGATAGTCGACCCGATTTTATTAGGCATCCATCTACAGACGGCCATCTCTCACGCATCCAATTTTCGGGAGTTTTGGAAGCGAGTACCAAGGTACATCAGGCATCCCTTTCGGAGGATGGCCATTGGACCTTTGTCCCCGATCACCTGCGTGAAGGCGTTTCAGGGTGGTGATGGCTTGCGCAATAGTACTAGCGAGAACCTGCGCCTTGCTGTCACTAACTACCGAAGGCACTAGCAGCGCCTCGTCATCACGCTGCTGGCAGACGAGATAAGGTATACGAAGAAGGTCTTACGTGATAGTAAGGCGAGGGAATGATACCACTGACTGCTTGCTGTCTTTTGTTGAGGGGTGCTAACTACCATAGGCGATGAAGGATGAGGGGCAAAGTAGAGGGGCAGACAGCGAGGGCAAGGCCCGAAACGGTGGGTAGATTAGTTAGCGTGTCCACGTTGGCGGACCCCCTTGACGGCTAGACAGCGACGTGAAGACTGTCTCAAACCTAGGAATCCATGGCAAGACGGCGAGGCACGTCCCAGGTCTAGATAGTGACTAGCAGAGCATCAAGCCAACATGTCTTACAATTTTTCTTCGGCGAAGGCTCCCGTGATTGGCAGCGATAGCACAAAGTACGACCATGGTCGTTGATCAAGTGGAAAGCTTAACAAGTGCAGCTGGAGACGCAGGAGGCGCCACTGGAGGCGCTCAAGAGCAAGCGCCGGAGTCCCCCCCGAGCACCACCTCCCCACGGCACGACACGAAAGTAAACACATCGCCGACAGCATCGATACGCTCGTCTGTCAGCGAGGAAGAGCGGCAAGTCAACCGTGCGCCCGGCATTCTCGATCGCAGGCGCAGCACGCGACCGTCCAAGGACCGGGCGGCGGTGAGTAGCAGTAGTGGGGGAAGGAAGAGGATCAGCGTTGGGCCACGCATCCGCGTCAGCGTGACGCCCAGCATGGCCGACGTGGCTGCCGAGATGCGGGCGCGGGGTGGGGACATTGACGAGGGCGCGGAGCACTTCGAAGATGCGGCGGAGGAAAGCACGCCCCGCCCTCCCAGCCCCGAGCCCACGCCCGGCCCGGCTGCTGCGCCGATGGAGACGGACGAGCAAGGGAGCACAGAGGGCCAGAGCCAGCACACGAATGGCACACTCCACGAAGAGACCACCTGCAAGGACGAAGATGGCAGCCAGGATGACGTCGTCGCACGTCCACGCACGGGGAGCTTCGCACCGGGCGACGAGGCTGCCCACACCCAACAGGCACGGAAAGCGGTGCAAGAAGAGGCGTCCACGCTGGCACAGCCCGCGCTGGCTGCAGAGCGGGAGCGGGAGCGGAGCGTGTCTCCCGGCGAGACACCCTCGCGGGCGGCGTCGCCCACCAAACACATGCAAGGCCTGTCGGGCGACTTTGCCGTCACTACGCTCCCACCCCCCTCCACCGCCGACCGACAGCACGCGATCGAAGACCGACATGTCGGTGACCGGCCGGGCTTGGCGAAGAAGGCGTCGAGCGGAATCGGTGGCTTCTTGAGCCGCATGGGCAGCATCAGAAAGGCACGCTCCCCGCCGGCGCCGAAGCCAGACAGCCGGGTCCATCACGAGCGACGCAACACCGGTGCTCCGCTGAACGGAGCCCTGGCGCCGATTGCCGACGGCGTCGAGACTGGGACGACAAAGTTGAGTTTGCAAGATCAATTCCGGAATCTGAGGCGGCAGGAGGAATACGCGGTGACTGGCGCCAATGGGTCTGCCGTCACCGAGACGGATGGCGAGACGGAGGAGAAGGAAGACGGCACATCGCCGACGGATACGAATGGAGAGTCTCAAGCGCGCGTGAAGAGAGCCATGTCGGCAGGAGCCTTGAAGACGCCGCCTCTCAATCCCTCTTTGCCGCCAGGCACGGCTTCGGGGTTGACTGCGGGTCTGCCTGAAGAGCCGAGACAGGTCAACTGGGATTTCTGGCAAGAAGTCGTGTATGACGGACCAGCTGCTATGCAGCGGAAGAGTGGAGCAGAGCTGCGACATGCTATCGCGTCAGGCATACCTCCAGCGATCCGAGGCGTCGTCTGGCAAGTGTTGGCGGAGAGCAAGAACGACGAGCTAGAGAACGTGTATCGAACACTGAAAGCTCGAGGGACGGACGAACCACTGAGACCACCGCTACTGTCGAGGACAGAGAGCTCAAATACGGTAAACAGCGCTTCTGGAGAGAAGGTTTCCGGTGCTTCGAGCAGATCGAGCATTAACTCCGAAGCTTCCACTCCAACGACCAGCCGTGCGTCCCCGCCTCCTGGCTCTTTCAGTACTGCAAACGCCAACAACGAACTCCGGGCTAAGCTGCTGGCAGAGAAGCAGAAGCGCGAGTCGGCCACGCTGGCAAAACTGGAGAAGGCGATTCGTCGTGATATGGGCACGAGGACGAGCTATAGCAAGTATGCGCAATCAGCAGGACTCCAGGATGGCTTGTTTGGTGTCTGTAAAGCGTACGCGCTGTTCGATGAGGGTGTTGGCTACGCACAAGGTATCAACTTCGTCGCCATGCCTCTCCTCTTCAACATGAGCGAGGAAGAAGCTTTTACCCTCTTGGTGCGGCTGATGAGCAAATATGATCTACGGAGTATGTTCACGAGGGACATGGAAGGCCTACATATGCGACTTTACCAATTCGAGCGATTACTGGAAGATCTAGAACCAGGGCTGTACTGCCACCTCAAACGTCGACACGTTGGACCCCAACTATACGCAACGCAGTGGTTTCTGACGTTGTTCGCATACCGCTTTCCACTGCAGCTGGTGTTGCGAGTATACGATTTGATCTTGAGCGAAGGCTTGACTGCGATTCTGAAGTTTGGCATAGTACTCATGCAACGGAATCGGGACAGTCTACTTGAAATGAAGGACATGAGCGCCCTCACCACATTCCTGAAGGAAAAGCTGTTTGACGTCTACATTGACAAATCTCCGTCCGCTTCGGCACTGCTAGACTCTGGCTTCTTCGGCTCGGTCATGGGCGGTGGTGCGGATAAAGAGAAGGAATTGTACCGTGCTGATGAGTTGGTCAGAGATGCATGTGGGGTTACGATCACGGAAGCTCAGCTGGCCAGGTATACTGCCGAATGGGAAGAAACATCACGACTCGAGCGCGAGCGGAATGAGGAGATAGAAACGCTTCGACTGACCAATGCTACCCTCAGCGCCCGCGTCAAAGCTCTTGAAGAACGCACACAGGCTCAAGACGCGGAGCACGTCACGATCGCCGGAGAGCTCGTAAGCCTCAAAGTCCAAAACGACGCTCTCCTCGACGAGAATGAAGGGCTCAAAATGAAAGTCGAGGAGCTCTCGAAAGTCGTCGACGTGCAGCCCGCCGAAGTCGAGAATCGATTGAAGGAAGAAATGGACCGAATCATGCAGCGGAATATGGAAGTCCAGAACGAGAACCGTTCGCTAAAGGAAGAGGCCGAGGAGATGGAGGCGGCGCTTGTGGAGGCGAAAATGCAGCATGCGCAGGCACGAAGCGATCATGACGCGCTGCAGCAGAAGCTGGCGAGCGTGCAGTCGCTGCTTGGCAGCCAGTAGGATGGCACTAGGTATGTGTCTGTGCCGCGCAGTCCGGCTGGAGTGGATGTGAATGGGACTGGGAGGAGGGACAGCTTTGCTAGTGTGCGGTCGGCCGTCAGCGGCAAATTCACGAAGTAGCCGTATGTGTGGATGAGTCCAGTGTGGGAAGAGGGAGTGTGGAGGATACGGCGTCTGACTAGGCATATGAGTGGAAAAAAGGCATGATGGATTGGCGTAGGACTTCGGCGTTGCAATTGGACTAAGGGCTGGCTGTGGGAGGTCTCGGCGTAATTGCCGCTGGTTGTCTGTCTATCAAGAGGCGTCTTTGTGGAGGTGTGGTACCTGCTATCGATTCTGCATGCACAGGATACCCTGAGACTGTGACATTGTAAAGGGGAGTGTGAGTATGTATATGCTTGCAGCAGCAGGACTGTGTTCGTGCTTGTATATAGCTACCTACATGTACTCCGGGAATGGGAAATTTTCGAAGCTGGGTCGGCGGACCGGGTTGCTGGCTATGTGCTCCCCAGCTGCAGCATCGTCGTCGATCCTTCAATGACAGCGTGCAGTGATGTCGACAATACGGCTGGTCCGCATCATAGAGCCAGAACCACACACAATATCCAGTGGAGGGTTGTATTCCTGGCCTCCAGCCTTATGAACAATCAACTCTTAAACCCTCGGACTCAGACCTTTAGCGCACCAAACGAGCGTGCGGACGGAACTCCCTGCCCCAGGCATCAAAACAGCCATTTACTGTATGGGTCTTGAAGCCTGCGAGTGGTATCAAAGCGTCTGTCTGTCTGTCTGTCTGTCTGTCTACACAGATGGTATTGCCTCGGAACTTGCCACGACATTGTTATCACCTCTCTTTACTGGTCTAGGGCTTTGAAGTGATCGCTTTGGAAAGGGCCTTTCTATTCGGGAACGAAATCTATCTACTTCACTGCCCTAGGGTCACGAACCGGGTGCATCTTAACGATGAGATCCATGCCGGATCCCGTGGCCGAGTGGGTGGGTCGGTGGTAAGGGTTTCTGGGACTGTGTTCTCGAGCTTACTTAATGTCGGCATGCCGTGTACGCGGCATGGGTTGCGGGCATCATGCCAGCCGGGTCCCTTACTGGTTCGTTTGTCTTTGGCATCATTTGTCTTTAATAGTCTGTACCGACAACTTGCCGAGCATATATCCCATGACATCCAGGCCGTTGAACACGAATTGATTCCCACCAAAGAAAACCGGCATCGCTTCGTAATGGCACTGCCTGTTGATTAGCAGCGGGCGAAGAATCTCTTTTATTGGCCTCGTGTATTGCTAGCCGAGAAGGATGTGCTTGTGCTTGCTCAAGACAATGTGGCTGCCATCTGAATGTCGCTGCAAGAAGTGTGCGGCGTTGCTGGGGCCGCGGGAGGTATGCTCAAAGTGGAGGGGGCGATCGTACTCGAAGATGAGGCGGTGAACCTGGCTTCGCAACTCTGGCGGGAGGTCGAAGAACCGGAACACGCCTTGTTGGTGTTCCTCGCGAAGGATATCCGCGTGGATGAGGTATCGTCTACCGGTCGTGCGCGAGATGCTGTACATCTTAGTCCCCAGGATGTACGGCTGTCGGACGGTAATTGGTAGGTCTTGATGAACCGTCTGCAGAGCCCAGTGGAACTCCTGGCGGAACTTCTCCGATGTCGCTGTTCGACCGGAGGAAGTGGGCTCGACGAACTGGTTGCTTGCGAGACTGCGGAGGAAGTGGAAATTCGCGAGGATCCAGTCGACGAAGTCTTTTTTAGCCATTTCGCGGCCACTGTTGCAGCTGAGGGCCATGATGATCATGAGGCTTATTGGGTAGAGCTGATCTCGTGAGCTCGAGGCACCGGTTTCTTGGATCGCTTTGTGGATTTCTGCGGTGTCTCGAGCGCAGTCGTTCGATGCCGTATCACTGACCGCGGTCTGGTTGGGAGAAGACATCTTGCTGATCGTAGTAATTGTCTGATAGCGTTCGGTACAAGACGTCCCGGATACCTGTTGTGTTGCTTTGTATCGATCAATAGCGGTCCTTGTGTCGAGATGCAGATGGATGAGAGATCTTCGAGCCCGCGAGGCTGCCATATACATCTCCAATAGACGATAAATTGCGTGTGAAGGTAAGAATGTGTTGCTATTCGTCTTCACAGGTCCTAGCCGGCCAGCTGACGGGAGACGATGCCATTCTCCTGCATCATAAAGAAGCAGGTGCAAGTGTGAAAGAAGAATACATCGATGTGAAGAGCTTGTAGCTCACCTGCGTTAGTCAAAGATATACGTTGCTTCCACGTAAAGGTAGACACGACTTGCTATAGACGTGTGTCTTTGAATGGGTATCTGCATGATGTTGATGCAGTTACTCGTTCACGCAAGCAGAAGTACGAGGGATTGCTTCCCATACAACAAAGCTATGTCTAGCACCATGTCGACCTTTGCATGCAATGGACGTAAAACAACTATTTGAGATAGGTGACACGTTGATGAAGATGGGATATTTTTTGCTTTTGGCTCAATTGATACGATGCATCATTCCCCTCGGAGCGGCTTTGGAAGACACGCAGCCAGTATCATAGAGTACTGAAGGATTTGCGCTATCATTCTTGATACATAAAGCTCGCCCATCAGGCGAAGGCGCCTGGGCTGCTTCCTTATGCACAGAATCGCAGACGGCGACCCTGTCACACCTGCTAGCAGCGCGACCTGCTAGCCCTGCCATAACCTCCATGCTGGCAGCCACAATAGCAAAACCGCACCTACCCGCAAGACTGGCTAAGGTACGCGATGCCGATCCGCTGAGCTCCGAAGCAAACGTTGATCAACAAGCTCTACCTAGATCTCGTCTCGACCTCCTCCTAGAGCATACAGCTCTTCGCGTGCAGTAGCTACAAAAAGGAAGCAAATCGAGAAGGTAATCCACTTACGACACGGCAGTTACGTACCAGGTGGGAAGATACTGTAGGCCACCATAGCGTTTTTGCGTTGTACGTACGCGCGCAGCGTAGCTAAGCCTCAATCAATCGTCAATGGGGAAGCAAAGCGAGACAGCGAGACACACGCGCCTCTAGGATTTAGCAGATAGATCCATGCAAACCGACCAGTACCGGCGCGCGATCCAGGCTTATGCACAAGAGGTAGTGTGCGAAACATGCTTGATAAGGAAGTTTGGTCCGCTGTGTCCCGGTATTCGCCGAAGTCATCTGCCATCGTGATGATATATATAGGCCTTCCTACCTGCACACCAACTGTGGGCCGTGACAGAAATCGCCCTCCCACAGTTTACATAACACACAATTGCGCACACGCCAACCCAACATGAAGACCACAAGCCTTGCCCCCCTTCTCGCAGCTCTCCTCAGCCTCGCATCTACAGCTAGCATCCCGCCCCCAACGCACGCACCCTTGCGATAATTGCGACTCTTTGAATTGCGGCAGTTACGGAATGTACGAATGCGTAAGTAGTGTCGAAACCACAGACGAATTTGAAGCGGCTACAGTAGGAGTAATGTGTTGACGGTGGCATCAGGTGCCACATTAAGCTGCGTGCCAGACCACCGAGCTGATCGTGGATGGGACTCGAACTGTGGTGGCTGACGAGCGCACAACGGGGGTACTACTGCACAGTTGAGAAGACGGAAACCAGCAGAGGAGGAGTGGAGCTGAAGTGGCCAACCGGTCGAGAGGGCTAGATAGTGAGGGCAGAGAAAACGAAAATTCACTCCCCTTCGTCTCCGTCTTCCCAATCTCCCGACAGGAACCAGTCCGCCAACAGTCCGGTCTAAGACTGACATCAAGCCTCAAAGTCTCGGCAGAAGGGATCATTTGAAGGATTCCAAAGCTTATATGTCTCCACACGCAGCCTCGGGATTCCTTCACTTGCCGGATGAAGGATGCCGGTATATATCCCGCTCAGAAGGTGACCTAAACCTAGCCGCTACAGGCTGAATTCTGATATGCCTTGTGGGTAGAGTGGAGAGTCTAGCGGTTGGAGGAAGAAGACGGGACTCGGTGAGTTGTGGGCGCGCTGAATCGCTATCACCAAAATCGGTAGATACCACGGATGTCTGTCCATAGCTGCCCATACTTCATTTCTTCACTCTCTCTGCCGCACATACCCCATCCCACTCAATCACCTAACGGCCTACCTCCTCCCACCCTTCCCCCTCCGGTTTTGCAATCCATGCTTGAAAGCACCACCCCTCGCCTTGCGGATCCCACCTCCACCCGCCGCAGCCCCACCCTGATGCGCCCTGACCTTCCCACCATCCAAGCTCTTTCTCTGCGGCTTCTGCCCACCGCCTCTCCCACCCTGCCTCTGCTTCTTCTTCAACGCATCGCTAAGATCACCCGCATCAACCTCCATCGCGTCATCCTCATGATCACCCTCGCCACTCCGATCACGTTTATTGCTGAATTTCAGTTTGCCCTTCTGACCTCGCTGTGGTGCGTCGCGGCCTTTCAGCGCATTGACGTAGGCGTTGATGCCGCCTTCGAGCGTGCCGTCGCCTGGCTCACGACCGTTCTGCATGCCCGCGTCGTCAAAGTCCATGATGTCTGCGTCTGAATCTGAGTCTTCGTTGAAGACCAGCTTGCCATCGAGATCCGTCTGTGCCTTATTCTTCCTCGCGCCACCAGCAGGCGCCACACGATTACGCACAGGCTTTGTGGAGCTGATATTCGCCAGAGCCTTCCCGTCCAATAGGTCCAGAGGCTCATCCTCATCTTCCACAATATATTGTTTGCCACCAGACTTGGCCTTCTTGCCCTTCTCAACCGCACGGCCAAGCACTTCGTCGTCACTGATGTCTTCAGACCCAGCTTCGTCGCTTTCGGACCCGTACACGGCTTGGTCGTATTCGCTTTCGAACTTGCCTTTCCTTCTTTCCTGCGCACCATCCTCCGCATCATCTTCGCCACCTTCCTCCTTTCTTCGTTTTCTCCGGTCGCGAGTCTTTCTGATGTTGGCTATGAGCTTTTTATCGGACTCGGGCGTCCACTGTTCCACAACCTCTACGCCAAAACGACGGATCATGCGCTCGAAGATGTGTTTCACCTTGGCCTTGAAACGAGCTTTATGTTCATGACTCCATACGACCAAGTTCGGGACCAAAGTCTGGAGGCGCGGAAGCATAAGCTCTGTTGGCAAACTGATCACACACACCTTCACGAAGCCGAGGACTGATCTAACAATCTCACGATTGTTACTTGTCAAGAACAGGTCCATTGTCTGCACCAAGTCCGTCACGGTCTCCTGCTTCAGCGTCTGTCGGAACTCGTACAACAACCGAGTCAGCGCAGTGATACTAGCACTGATCATGTGCGGCGTCGAACCAGCAAGCCCAGCCGAAACCATCGTGAAGTACTCTTCTAAGCTTGCTTCTGCGCTTGGAGCATCGGCAGACATGCCGGGGACCTTCGCATTGATCACCTTGCCACCTTCGGTCATCTTTTCGCCCATCAGGACAAGTAGATCGAAGGCAGCGTTACGAGCTTTCTCATTGACCTCTTTGACGCCGATCACGACTTCTGAAAGGACAGAGGGGATGAAATGGAGGTCATTGTTCGGCAGGAAAGGAATGATATGAGTGATGGACGCCAGACGATCGCGCTTCGCCGGTCCTGAAGCCTTATCTGCTGCTGCAATGAGCAGTTGCTGCAAGTCGCCATTTCTTTCCTGAATGGCTTGACGTCCGATCTCCGAGTCTGCCAGGCGCGGTATGAGCTTGTAGGCTTTCTTTTGCAGTTGCGGGTCATTCTGAGCATTGACAATGTCGGCTGCCATATTGAACAGCCCGGCGAATGCCTGACGTGGTAAGTATATCGACATGGTAATGACCAGATCCATCAGCGTATGCGAAGTTGGCGGCATCTTGTTCTTAGCCTCGTCACTCGAAGGTTGCTGCTTCTTGCCGCCTTCCTTCGCTGCGGCGACTTCTGCCAGCGAGCTCTCAAGCATCGTCGCCACGCGCTCAAAGGTCTCCATGAGCTCGGACTCTGGCGTAATGCTCAGGTAAGCGTTGATGCATTGCAGCAAGTTGCCGCGATTGTGTGGCAAGGTCTGGCTGTAGACGTTGAACAGCACCGCCAGTAGGTTTCCGGCGAAGCCTGCCAGATGCTTCAAATTCTTCTGGGCTTCTCCCTTGGTCACACGGCCCTGCTGGATCAAGTTCTCTTCATGTTCGAGCTCAAGCTCCGCAATGGCCTTATTGGTATCCACTAGATTCTGCAGCGCTTTGCAAATGTCCGTCCGCATCTGCGGCTGCTGATAGAGCAGATTCGAAAGCTGCTCTGCGAAACCTTGATCGACAGCTTCTCGCAGCTCAAGCGGCAATTCGCAGTAGCCGGGCAGGCAAGCCCATATCTGACTGACCACGGTCTCGAAAATCTTGATCTCCATGGTCTTCTCAGCGGTGCCGTGGTCGAGCACACGCTGAAACATGGTCTCGCTAAGTGGCACGAGCTCCGACCGGAAGTGGGCCAAGCGCGTGTTGCTGACAGAATCACGCAAGATTGGAAGTAGCCACGCTCGGCCCGCTTGACCAGCTTTAGGTTTGCTGAGGTTCAGAGGTAGGACTGCAAGGACATTGTCAGGACCCATCGCTCTGATAGCTGCTGAGAGCACTGCATCGGCCTCCTTCTTGCCCGCGAAGGAGTCATTGCCACGCAGATCGCCAATCGACTGTACAATGCCGTCAAGTAATGGATGTGACTGCCATTTTAAGACTTCAAAGGCTGCGGTCATAACATTGAATACCTCCATCCATGCAGCTTGATATTTGACACTGAGCAGATCTTGCAGGGTCTGGGCAATCTTCTCAAGCGCTTTATCATCCATGATCGATGGCTCAAGGATGACTTGGTCAGGAATGCATGTGTTGAGCAAGGAGATGAAGCACTCTGATGCAGATATTCGAATGGTGTGTGATGAAGCAGTCAGGAACGAAGACACCATCTTGACCAGCTCAGGCAGCTTCTGGAACGTTTCATCCGGCTCAATTTGCGCCGCAACCTCGTACCCTCTGCTCAAAACAGCTATCCAAGGCGGCAAAAGCTGTGAGTCGTTCTGCGACGGCTGTAAATCCTTGATGGCGTCCAGTAGCCTGGGTAGCTTGGCCGAGGACACCTCGTCTACCAGCCCAGCAAATATGATCTCAAAGACCTTGAAGGCAGCCATTGTCAGGAACTCATTACTGCCTCTCGATATATTCAACAAGAGCTCGCACAGCGCATCAACCTTCTTGCTCGGCCACCCATTCTCTGCCGTGGCAATCGACTTGACCAGCTGCAGAGCGTGCATCAGATTCGGATCGTGCTGACTCTGCTCCTCCTTCTTGTGCTTCCTGTTCTTCTTCTGCGCAGCCGTCTCCTCTGCCGCGACCTGCAAGCTCCTCAACGCCGTCTCCGCACACATATCAGCAGCTGGATGGTCCAGACTTGGGCTTGGCGGGGGATGCCTTAACACCTGATCCAGCGCTTCCTGTGCCCGCTTTCTGACCTTCGGCCTGTGATCCATTGCCAACACCAGCAGTCCACCCACTGCGCCTCGAGGGCTGCTGGAGCTTTGTGGGAGAGCCCATGCCTGCGCATCTTGCGCCACTAACAACGACTCCAGACACCCGATGCTCGCCCGCAGCAACGGCGACTCGGCTTCCGGATGTGTCAAGGCGGGTGCCAGACTGCCGAGAATGTGCGGGAACTTGCTCCTCAGCAGCGGGGCAGGCACATGGCTCGTGACCAGATCCAGCAGGTACACCACAGCATGCGCGACTTCCTTGTTCACAATGCCCTTCTCGATCGAGATGTACTGTCCCAGCAGGCTCAGCAGTGCGGCGAAGTATGCCGTCGGCGTCGACTCGCTCTTTTGCTGGCGGAGGGTGTCTTCGATCGCGTTGAGTACCACGGCGGTCTGCTGCTGATTCTGCAACTTGGGCGACGAGCGGATCTTGTCGAGTCGCTCCGGCAGGGACGACATCTTGGGCTCGTCGTCGCGCAATGTGTGCACCACAGTCACCGTCGCATCTGAAAATCGCAGCTCAGCTTTCTCGAAGTCACCTTTTAGCGCGCTGCGATAAGTGCGATAAGGACACGCTCGTCTGACTGGGTAGTCGCAAGCGGCCGCTAATGGCAGTCGGAACTGGCATGAACTCACGTACGAACGAACTAGGTACTACATGTACAACTCCTCACAATAACACGAGAGTACAATGACCACGTTGTGATAGCTGCTGGCCAATTCTCTGCAAAGCCTTGTTCTTGAGTCAAGGACACGGATGTCCCGCGCCACCTGTCTTCGGTACAGCTACCTTATGGCACCATTGTAGAAAGTGGCATGCATACCGACAAATTGTCCACAGTGTCCATCTCCTACGACAGGCACCTTGCTGGCCAAGTGTAACTTTTGCTTCGCTGCTAATATGGCTGCCGCCCCAGAGGTGCTGCCGTCAAGGCACCCGCTGGATCCAATGCCGAGGCAGCAGATGAAGCGCGCAGAGCTTCGGATTATTAGACTGGCCATCGCTGATTCTCTGCACGAACCAATCATTTCTATTGGAGATATCACATGCTGCTGACAATTTGCAGGTCAGCAGAATGGCAGTCATGTTCGAGCCATTCGCGTTGGGCGGATACCGACAGACCGGGAGAAACATCAGCATAAGCTGCCCAATCCGTGGCTAGGTAAAATCACAAAAGTCTTTGGCATGTTTATCACCTGCAACAGACTTTCCGGCCAGCTCTGGATGGTATAAGAAAAATGATCAAGCACGCTGAGATCCTCGACTTTCTCGTCCACGCATTTACCAGAGCTCTGCCACCGTCAACGCCAACGCCAATCACACACTGCCGCTCCACAGCAACAGGCAACAGGCAACAGGCAACAAAGTCAACGGTTTCAAGGACGTGATCAGACGCGACGATCAACAACTCTCAATCACACACTCATCCCAAAATGCACTCTCCAAGCATCACGACCTTCCTCTCCTGCATCGCCACCGCAGCCATTAGCCACTGCCCACGCCTCCATCACCACCCACGTCTGAAGGCATGGCTCGAAGAGCAGCGCACTCTGATTGACTGCCGCCGCCTCGAACAGCGCGACCGCGACTACGAGCGCAAAATCTACCGACAGGAGCGTCAGCGCCGCAAAGCCGCAGAACGCAAGCAGAAGGAGATCGCTTACATCAGGCTTCTCATCTCGGAGGGGTATTTCGGTAAGAATGGAGAGCGCTGGGAGGGCACTAAGGAGCAGTGGGAGGCGGCGACCAGGAAGGTGCCTGGTTTCGTCGTGGTTGAAGTTTGTTGATACCATGTGGGCGCTGACGCCTCGTGGTCGTGCTCATTGGTTGCTGTCGCCGTAGTAGCATGGCGTTGGTGGCGCTTGTGGCGAGCGGAATCTGATGTGCGGGTCTCTAACCAAGGCGTTTTTGCGCACCACCTGCTGTAGACGTGGTAGATTGTAGTAAAGGAAATTGAGCGTGTCTATCTACAGTCCCCATCCAGGGCACCCATCGACTATCCTTCTCTTGCTGGCTACGAGTTTCGCAGCTGACGCTTTCTCCATTCTCGAAATCGACCGACTGTTGACGCCAAGCAGGAGTTGATCTTCAAAGGATTGAATCGCCGAGGGTCCAGCTGGCACGGATTTCCTCTCAGGACACGCGCTGACCGGGGTCGCTAAATGGTTCCGATTCTGGGGCTGTCTATGGTCGGGTTGTTTATGTCTCTCAAATCAGCACTCGGTCGGTCGTGTCATGGCATATCACAAGGAAGACGTCAAGACGGACATGCTGCCATTCTAGGATATGTATGGCTGGCAGTCAGTCAGTCAACCTCATACGTCTCATCTACAAGGACAGTCGCTCTGGATAGAAACCTCAAGAGCCGCTCATAGTCATTACTTGTGTGCTTCTATGATGGAGCCGGTTCTGCACCAGCGTATAAATGTCTCAGGTGAACGGGACAGCCAATGCTTGAGGATCATGATCAACGCGAGAGTCAAGCAACGCGCAAAAGGCCGGATGATTGACAAAGTGTCGTGCGCGGTCACATTAAAACATCCTGGATCACCATCAATCACTTGGCAGCACCTCACTTGTTGACTACCTTCGGAGGTATCCTGCGAGCGCTTATCTTCCTGAGCACACAAGGTCTGCTGATGCCTTGCGCTTAGCCTGTTCAGATCTAAGCTTTGCGGCGTGGAACTCCTCTTCGTGGAAGCAGGAAGGTCAAAGTTAAAAAGGTAACGCCGACCAAAATCAATTATTTTCTACGCCGCAACACAAGCATAGAACTTCGTAAGAGGACCCCAGGAGTCCTTGTGGACGGAAATCCTGCCCTAACCTCGCAACTGCATCACCAACACATCGCCTGCACCAACACCAACACCAACACCAACACCAACACCAACACCAACATTATATCGCGCATCCAAGACATTAGCTATACTGAAGGATTGTGTTGGTCTCCATGTAAACATCATTGAATCCCATCCGGGCTTGCAGCTGGCGCACCTAGACGGCACTGGTGAGCGACTGAACAATTGCCCCAAACGCGAAGGTCCCAAGTCGTCGCAGTTTGCTGGGCACACTTTCGACCATGGCGGACCTACCAGAAGAGCTGCTGCAGCACATCTGCTTCTGCTTGCGCGGCCGGAGACCTCATCTGCCAAGCCCATACAGTGCCCATCTCCTGCACAAGAACATTAACCTTACCACTCTCGCAAGCTTCTCATTGGCAAGCAAGGCCTGCAACCGGGCTGCGCGTGCGAGTCTGCACTATACATTGGACATCAGGGAAGCGCGCAGTTCTCGGCTGCGCCCATTTCTGTCTACCATTATCCAGCATCCAGATGCCGTAGCTCTCCTTCACGAGCTATATACAGACGGTATCCAGACAGAACGAGACCTTGAGCGAGGGCACGCTAAGCCATCAGCTTTACCAGCTGGTTTCCTGGCGAGCTGCAAAGCCGTTGTGGAAGGCTTGGCCGTGTCCACGCAGCTACAGAAGCGTGTAGCCTCGGGTCTGGAGAAAGGCCTTCAAGACGCGGAGCTTGCCTTGCTTCTGTGCCTGTGCCCAAACCTGCGGCTTTGGGACCTAGTCGCTGTTCATCGCTTTGATGAGACAATCTGCATGGCTGTCATTCGAGAGGCACTCCAAATCAGACGACTTTCTGCGTCGATGCCGCTCCAGCACTTGTGTGAAGCCAAAGTGTCACATTGGGATACAGAAGGAGCGGCGAACATGACGGAGGTTCAGCCCATTTTGGCACTACCTGCTTTCAGGACGTTTCAGGGACACATGGTTGCGTGCGATCAGGAAACCCCTCTGACGTCGCCTGGTCCTCTTAAACTCAGGCATGCTTACTTTCAGGAATCAATACTGAACGCGATCGATTTTGAATGCCTTCTATCTGCTTGTCCGCATCTTGAGACCCTCTCTGTACATTGGGGTTCGGCCGTAGTTGGCCGCTCAGAGATCGATTGGATCGGCATAGGCGCGGCTCTTCGGCGGCATGGCAAAGCATTAAGGAATCTGACGCTGAAACCTGAGGAGGCATTCTGTTCGGAGGGTCTGGAAGATGTCCCTGGTCCGCTGGGTGACTTGACAGCATTGGAATCCTTGCGCATGTTGTCATTACCCCTTGATGTACTCGTGCGTCAGCCTAAAGATCTAGACAACAATTGGCTGGCGAACAGATTGCCAGTGTCTCTGGAGACTCTCAGGCTTACCGAGGGTGCTGCCGAGGACAACGACGTCGCAGCGCTTGACGCGCAATTGAGCCGAATCATGGTAGATACACGGTTCGCCAGCCTATCTACGATCAGGATTCAATGTATAGAGGACACCGAAGGAAGAGGGTCATTCTTGGAAGAAGTTCAAGAACTTGGCTGGCATGCATTAGAAAGCACCCGATTCTGGCTGGTCTTGAAGAAGGCTTCACGGACATGATCTGATGGTTTGTGGAGTTCGAGTACCCCTATACACATATGACGCTTTGTTATCATGGCTAGGTCTTCACATCGCACGCTCCTCTGCCACTAACTCAGCTCTAGCCACGGCCAAACCTGCCCTGCCAATTTTAAGATCGAATATCCGGACCAGGACAATCAAAACGAAGTTCTGTGTCTGCTCCAGCTGAACATTTGGGTCTAAGGAGGCAACTACCACAATTTGCGCATCACGTTCGGATCTTTCTGTGCATACGCGGCATTACCCTGATCACGATCAGCCCGTCTACTGGCATCACTACCGTCACACAGAACTGTCGGGTGTGTACTGTCTATGGCCAGGCGGCCTATGAATGCAATTTGTAGTCTGCATGCAGGACTGCGGCTCCTTTCACAACACCACCGACCAGTACTACATCCCACATCTTGTGAACTGCGTGGTGGCAGCGTGCCACTTGTTCCCCTGGGGTTTCTCGGAATTGAACTGGAGTCAATGACGCTACCACGGGATGCGGATGTACGGACAATACCACCACGTAGATGATTACCACGAGTTCAATCTGCTGAATGGCGACAAAGGGCTCTTTCATGTCGTCTACATACTGCATGCCTACGAGCACAACCTGACACTTCCCACTCCCTTGCCTCCCTAAGTCCCCTCATACGGCAACACCCCAGCGAACAGATACTTTTCGCCTAGCCCAACCACATCGCCGTACTTTCGCGCCGCTTCAGCAAGTCCGTAGACTGCTTGCCGCTTCTTTCTCCTCGACTCGTCGCTAGCACTACGCAAAAACTTTGTCGATGTCTTACGCAGGCTGCGGGAAACGGAACGCATGATTGCCTTGCCCTTCATCAGCGTCGGAGCAGGGGAGTTGGTGGGTTGCCGTGCCTTGCGCGCGACGAGACCATGGTCTGACGGAGCTTCAGGAGTGGCAGAATGGCCTGAGTGTCGTCGCTCGTGAAGGGATTCCCATCGCCCTGCACCATCAATCATCTCGTGTTGAGGTAACCCATGCTCCTCTGATGGCGGGCGGTCATGCTCTTCTGATGACGCTTTAGGCTCTCTTGATGGCCTCGCAAAGCTGTATCCTGGGTGCAGATCGTCGATAGTTGCAGGCCATCTGTTGTGGAATCCGGTCCAGTCGATTTCCGAGGGAGCATGGATTTCCACGGGCTGCGAGTAGATCGACGACATCTTGTCAGTACTCTGGACCAAGCTGTCAATTGCTGATAGGAGTTGGGACAGAGAAGTTTCATCTCTGAATATTGGTCGCGAGGTGTTCCTATCGGCCTTTCGCAGCGTATGTGATGCTGTTGTACACTTTCACATCAGTCGAGATGAACGTGAATACGACCGGCTGGTTTTGCGTGCTTTCCTAGCCAGCAGGAGTATCTCGTTGAGAATGCGAATTGATACTACGTGCAAAGAATAGTCTGATCGATGCACAAATGTGCATAATGCTTTGTTGAGCTTATATGCTGCATGGCAGCAACTCCTGCACTTCAGCACTGCATCAACGGTATCCTGGCTGTCGTGATTCTGGAGACCAAGATCCAGTCTGCAAACGTGAAAGGCGATTGTCCCTGTACTGTATGACCGTGGGAGCGTCGGCCGAAGAGGTTCTCAAGCTTTATAGCCCAGCTTGGTACGTACAAGATCAGCATGATGGCGAGCCAGGTGGCGGATGAAATTGTCGAGACGAGAGTCGCCTGAAAAGGCTGGAAATGGCATTATACTTTAGCCAGGCGAATAGAGCCGCACGTAACCGATGTTCATATTGAGGCATTCCGATTATACTGACCAGTAATACCTTCAGCCAACCACTCGGCTGAGTGATGCTTGAGACCATTTGACGGCATGATGGAGTCTTGGTAGTAAGCCGAACAACGAAACCCAATGTCTCATAGGGCTGAAAATGAATGACCACTGAGAGAAGCACGAGATATATTAGCGAATCTGCACACATGCGATATATTACAACTTACCATGATATACCCCTCTGCGCCCAAAGCAGCTCAGAAAACCACTGTGCTATCGCGAAAAATGCGCCGAAGGTGGTACGGCAGGAGCATTCGCCATCTCCCTCCCCGTTCTCGAATCCAAACGTTGCAGCTCAAACTCCTCCCCATGCCCAATCCGCTGCCGAGCGCGAGTCGGTCTCGGCTTCCTCACGGGACCAGGCAAAGGATACACAAGCTGCTGCAGTCCCGCGACTGCCAGCTCCTTCGCCATATCCAGCACCATGGAGAACGAAACCCTATGAGCTTCGTCCCGCCGACGTACCGGTTCCGCAGCCTCGGGAGTTGCAGGTCGTGGATGATAAGACCTGCTCTCGTCCGCAATACCATCACCGCCGCCAGCAGCAGCAGCAGCAGCAGCAGCACCTGATGACCACCGTGGAGCCTGCCAGGAGACTAGACTATCGGCAACGGCTGCGCTGAAGAAGTCGAGAGAGTTCTTCCGTGCGAGTTCCTCGCGTGTGATGGGCAGGTCGTCGTCCAGGCGCAGATCCTGCCAGGCAGGGTCGAGACCGCTGTCGTGACGGCTGATGGGTTCAGGAGCATGCATCGGGTTTGATGGTTGTGGTGGTGGTGATGTGCTGGGTGGAAACGGTTGGGAAATTTTTGTCGAAGGACCAGCCTCCGGATTGAACCAGTAAGAGGGGAGGGGAGCTCTGGGCGACATTCTGTACACAAGGTGATGCTCTTTGGTCTTCGATTCTCGTGTGCTTGGTGTCGCTGCGCTTCGCTGGACTGCTAGCTTTGGTGTTGATCCTACAACCTCTTATACCAAAGTCGCTGGCTTGGCGCAAAGACGCATCGTGGCTTTGTGTCGACAAAGAGACCGCGAGAACACTGCGAATGCACAATGCCATTGTCAGTAGTCACCAAGATCTGCGAGGGATATTGTCAGGTGATGGGTTAGGTTGTGAAGACCATCACGGAAACTAAAGCAATGCAAAAAGAAAAACATGTTGAACACAGGAGGAAAGAGCAGGATTGGTCATCTAGAAGTAGGTCGTCCTGTCATCGTGCTCAGGCACGTCTGTCCAGCAGGCTACTGTATGTTGAGATACCATCGGTGAACCGGTGTCAGTGTATCGACCAAAGTCGTTCTCATCATACGTCCTCGCTATGCAACATATTGATCTGTGGTAGACCAGCACAGCCGAAGCTGCGGGTATCGTGCAAGAATGCAGTCCTCTACACCAAGCGCTTGAACGCATCATCAGTATATTGACCTCCACACGTTTTGAACTCCAACGCCATGCCGCCACAGGTGGTAGGTCTATCTTGTACAAATTTGAAATAGGTCTCAGCGCTTCCGGTTCAGCGTCTTGGGCTGTGGCGCTTTGACTTCAGGCTCGCTCTCGTCGTCATCAGACTGCTCTTCATCTTCCTCGGACAGTGGAGCGCTATCCTCCTCGTCGTCCGAATCGTCCTCGCCTTCATCGTTGGACGTCTCTTCGGCTTCCTCATTGACCATGCCTTCCTGTTCCTCGTCTTCGTCTTCGCTTTCCTCGGCCTCCTGCGCTACGCCATTGAGCATGTCCTCACCGCTATCCTCTTCCTCATCGGAGTCATCGACATCAATCGTTCCGCGTGCCTTCGGTGTCGGCATTTGTGTCGACTTGCGTCCTGCACCAGGCTCGCCCATCTCGACATCTTCATCGCCAGACCAATCGTCGTCCTGTCCGTCGACATACAGAACGGCATCTTCATTGTCGTCAGATATTTGCGCAGCTTTTGACTCAGCATGAAGACTCCGTCGCAGTTCGAGCTGAGAATTGAGCAGATCAAGCTTGCCCTTGAGATGTAGCAGTGGCTGCAGACCACTCGCGCGAGCCCGTACGACCTGCGACAGGGACCGCAGCCTCTTTACCATGTCAGGCTGTGTGCTCAGGTACCCACCATGCGTCACCAATGTCCATTGTACCCAAATCATCAGATTACCGGCGCGGCCTGGCTTCTTGTGCATTCGCTCCGAGAGTCGTTGGAGCAGCTGGGCAGCATACTGCGACTCCAGTCTCTGGATCGATGATCGGATGCTGGGTAGGTCCGTGATCGCGAAGCAAGTTTCGAGTTGTTCCCTGTCGTTTGTCCGCAGAGCCTGCTTCACTACCGTAGCAAGCGACGTGCTAGAGAGCTGCAGACCAGCCAATTTAGATGCAGGGACGACTGCTGCTTCCTCCTTCGAGTCGGCAGCATGCACATTGATGGGCTCGGGATGTCTCGCCTGCAGCATGTCGCCGAATGACTGCTCGCCGACCTCCTCCTGAGCGGCATCATCCTCAACGCCCTCCATCCTGTCATCCTCGGCACCCAGTTGTGCCTCATCTGCATTCTCGTGATCCGAAGCGTGCCCATCCATCAAAAGATTGTGCGCGCCATTGACCGCACCTTGCACTTCGTAATCCTCGTCATCCTCTTCTTCACTGCTTTCCTCCCCGCTCATGACGTCTTCCTCCCTGCCATTCAATCCATCGTCGTCGGCCACGTCCGCCGCCACTTGCGCATGCGACTCGTCGACCTTGGCAGCCTTGGACCGCGGCACCCCGTTCGTGAGCTTGGCATCCAGCCTCTTGCCTGCGCGAGCATTTTCGTCCAGTAGAAATCCTAGTCCAGATTTGGCAGGCACGTGAGAAGAATTGGTCTTGATTCGTTTGGAGGCGGGTGCAGAAGCAGCACCCGACTGCTGCTGTCTGGAGCGCTTGGCGGCACTCATGACGACAGCATAATGTCAG
The DNA here is from genome assembly GCA_010093825.1 of Teratosphaeria nubilosa. Taxonomy (NCBI): domain Eukaryota; kingdom Fungi; phylum Ascomycota; class Dothideomycetes; order Mycosphaerellales; family Teratosphaeriaceae; genus Teratosphaeria; species Teratosphaeria nubilosa. Next base: position 82,619 of record ML995848.1, read on the forward strand.
CCTGGTGTTTGGGGTTGGGGTAATTGAGTAAATTTGGGTGCTCGAATTAGCAGGCGTTGGAAGGAGTTAAGAAAATCTCGAGCTTCACGATTGACGGGTAAAAGTGGGTATGATTCCCGTGCGCTAAAAATCTTGCGCCGCTTGGCACAGGTAAGGTACGTAGCTTTGCGACAACAACCTGCCTCCTACTTGTGAAACATGGCATCGCACATGTGATTACCGTATCGAGTATCTGTCCCTCTTAGCCGTCGAAGTCCGACTGCTGCCCAAAGCGATAAGGAACGCATACACAGCGGCCATCGTAGCATTCGTCGTGCCCGCAATCACGAAATTGGGATAGTTGAAATTCGCGAACCGCCGCCAAAATGCCAGCCAATGGACACGAGGCAAGCAGTAAAGATCTGCGGCACGTCAACGCTGAGGCCGAGCTACCACAAGGGGCCCGCGTCGCTCATCATATAAGGATAGCCGGCCGTGTCGCGCTCGCCGTTCTGTTTCGCCCTCGAAAGCCTCTCTCTCCATCGACCCCGCCACGCTCACTCCGCCACCTCACCGGCCCACCGCCCCGCTCATCACAGGCATTTCTCAGGCACACAAGCTTTATTACTCAGCCTCCACGTTTGTTTTGGCGTGCTATGCTTACTTCAACGTTTACATTCCCAAAACATTCGGAATTGAAGGCATCACCCACGGCTTGCATAACACATCATACTAAATAAACTTGCACACTGAGGTGGAGCACGGTCGCTTTCACTGGTGGATCGCGTTTACTTCTTGCAGGTCGACCAATTAATACCGACAACACGAGCTTTGCGACACTCGCTGTGTTCTTGGACGACTGTTCCCATCCAGTTTCACGGCCTGGCTCGACTCACTCTTCCAGGCAGCCGCTTATTACCTGCAGGCTGCTCGTTCTTGCATCACGTGCTCGCGGCGGGAAGATCCGGATATTACCGGCTCGGACTAGCGTGTCGCTGGGCTCGCCTAAATAATTCTTCCTTTCAAAACTTGAACCTCTCATCATTCGAGCCACGCTTGCTTCCGGCACGCGACTCGGGATTATCATCGCGACCATCACCGGATCACGTGCCCGCATTCGGCCTCCACGACATTCTTGGAGTATTGGGAAGCACCGACACGTATTCACCTTGTTGCCACACGCCTGCAGGCCGGTATTTATACTTCGCCGCGGCTTCCAACACGCTGCTACTGGCAGCCAACATCACGTGAAAATTCCATCCCTGAACATCACTCTTTGCGACCACAAGTATGGCCACAGAGTTGTCTGATCGGGATGCGCCTGCGCCTGCGCCACACGACCACGCGCTTGTGAACGGGTACGTATCACCTTTCCACATGTAAGAAGTACCTCATCGATGGCATGCGCCCTTGCAATTTCCTTTCTTACACCAGCTCTTTTTTTACTGTGTCTGCTTTCGATTTCTTTACATGTACTAATACTGCACCCTAGCGATCGTGAAGACAGCATAGCGCACGATGCGCCCACCCACACAGTCAATACAGAGTCATTCGAGGAGAATGCAGCGCTTCCGTCGAAGGAGTCAGCGTTTGACTTCAAGGCCACTCCTCCGGATCCAGCTGGGCCAACGCCAACAGAGGACGTCTCGAGTGGGATTCAACCTGTTGCTGACTTCGTGCCTAAGGATGCGCCGACTCTGTCGCATCCAACGCCGCCGCCCGAGGAGCCGTTGATCACTTCCCAGGCGAACGTGGACACGCAAATGAGAGACGCCGATGCCGAGGTGAGCAATGTCGAAAATGCAGATGCAGCTCCTGCAGTCGACATCCAAGCTTCAGTGGTGACGGGAAATGCTACGGCAACGGCCGCGCCAAGTGCTGAGTCCGGCTTGGTCCGGCCACGGGAGGAGGACGATGACGAGGCTGATGAAGAGCGCGCTGCCAAGCGTAGCAAAGTCGATGATGAAGTTGCGCAGTCGGAACCGATGCAACCAGAGCCGACGCCTGCTGAGCCTGCAGCATCTTTGACCAACGGAGACGCTGGTGCACATCAAGCTGCTGCCGACCATTCCTTCCAGCCGCTTGAGCCGACGGCTGAGGCAGGGCAACAATCCACGGCGGAGGAAGAGATGACGGAGCCCAGGGCTGAGGCAGAGAAGGAGCCCGTTCCCGTGGCAGTGAAGACTGAGAGTGCAACTCTGCCCGCGCCACCGCTCCAGAATGATGCTGAACCACCTGGTACTGATGCACCAGACCAGGAGCCGCAGTCCGCCGTTGCGCCCGCGCCTGCAGAGCCTTCTGCAGCGTCAGAAGTGGAGCAAGATGTAAAGCCGGCAGTCGACGTCAAGCCTTCTGTTGAGGCGGAGAACGATGCTGCGAGCACAGCGGCGCCATATCCTGATGCGCAGTACAGTACTGCTCCAATGACTGATTTCCAGAGGGCGACTCTGTTGGAGAAGATGAAGAATCTAAAGAAGACGAAGCATTCTGCTGTCTTCCTGAAGCCAGTAGATCCTGTCGCTCTCAACATCCCCACCTATCCAGAGATCGTCAAGAACCCCATGGATCTCGGTACTATGGACGCAAAGCTGAAAGCCAATCAGTATGAATCCGTGCAAGCATTCGTCGATGATTTTAATTTGATCATCCAGAATTGCCGCAAATTCAACGGAGATGCTCATCCCATCACAGCGAGCGCCTTCAACATTGAAGCATATTTCAAGCGTACCATGGAGACTGTGCCGGGGCCAGATGCCGCACCTCCAACAAGGGCGCCCAAGCGGGCATCTCCGGCAGTGAAGAACCCAGCTCGCCGTGAGCCAAGGGCACCAGCTCCAGCTGCGCAAGCTCCACCAGCAATCGGCCTCGACAGGCGCGAGAGTATTGCCACTGGCCGTGAGCCTCGTACTGTGAAGCCCACTGGACCTCGCGAAATCCCGTATGCCAAGCCGAAGAGGAAGGAGCATGCACTCGAGCTCAAGTTCTGCGAGCACGTTCTGAAGCAGATCGAGTCTCCCACCCTCGCCCACTACAACGTGCCGTTCCTCACCCCGGTCGACCCAGTGGCGCTAAACATCCCACACTATCGCCAGGTCATCAAGCATCCAATGGATATTTCAACCATGTGGCAGAAGCTCCGATCCGGTCAATACAGCAAGGCGCATGAGTTTCGGAAGGACTTCGAGCTCATGGTCGAAAACTGTATCACCTTCAACCCGCAGGGCAACCCGGTCCGCGATATGGGCATCGGCTTGCGTCGTGAGTTCGAGCGGTTTTGGAAGGAGAAGGAGAAGTGGGAGCGCCAGCACAAGCCCGATCCTGTTCGCGGTACCTCAGCTTCTGCGGACGAGGAGTCCGATGAGGAAGAAGAGGAAGAGGATCCAGGCGAGGACGACAAGGCGCGTCAAATCAAGATGCTGCAGGAGCAACTTGCGGCAATGCAGAACATGATCGGCGGCCTCGTCCCTGACAAGTCGACCAAGAAGGCGAAGAAGCGCAAAGGCGACAAGAAGTCCAAGGCTGGCGGTGCGTCTGCTATGTCGAAGGCACGCCCTGCGCCTGCTCCGGCGAAGAAGAAGGCGGCCGGAAAGCCAAAGCAGGTTACATACGAGGAGAAGCAGGAGATCTCCGAAGCAGTGAACCGCATGGACGAAGGGCAGGTTTCTGGGCTCACCAGGATCATCACGGAGAACTGCGTGAAGTACCGGGATATGGAAGAGATGGAGCTGGAGATTGATGAGCTGCCAAATGACGTGCAGGCCCTGCTCCTCAAGTACGTTCGTAGGCTTTTCGGTCGTCCGAAGTCCGTTGCTACGTACCAGACGCCCGACTCGCCTCCGGATGCAGGTGCTGAGGAGGATGACGAGGAGTATGTCGCCGAGCGCGGCAGGCACGGTTCGATGGGAGGCGGCAGCAAGCGCAAGAAGCACAAGCCGATGAGCAAGCAGCAGCAAACGGCGAAGATGGCGGAGCTGCAGAACAAGCTTGCGCAGTTCGACAACGCGGGTGCCAGTGGCTCCATGTCGCCGAGCGCTGCTGCGTACCACCAGAACAATGCTGCCGAGAGCTCGGGAGATGATGAGAGCGAGGAGTCCGAGGAGGAGTAATGAGCCTCAACTCCGACGCGATATTGCTGACGATCATCGGCATTTGGTCTCTTCTTGGCGTTTCTGCGGCTTGCTCATGAGGGCGACTGCGGACCCTTGGTCTTGGTGTGATGAGCAATGTGTATGAGTAGATTCTCTGAAGATGGCGTGGCGACGAGATTCCTGAGAATGCGGTCAGCCGGTGTTCCTCGATGAGCATATGCTTTAAGATGCAGCATGTGCTATGGCTGAATGAGAGATTGTATAGTAATGTTATGCTGCAATGCCAAACCCCTTAACTCTATTATCCTCGCCAGTGTCTTTTCTGCAGGTGGCGCGGCGGTGTGTACGTGCTCTCTGGTCGCCCTATAGGCTCGGTAGGTGGATAAGTATCAGTGCCGTGGTCGTCGTCTCGATCGCCAAGCCGTGACAGCATGTCTAGGTAGGGTATACCTATCTGCGATATCTTGAGTGCGAATCCTCTCTGATTGAGAGACATTATGGTATATCCCGCGCTGTGCGCTTCAAATCTCCTGCTCTTTCTTGCCCGACGAAAGCGCATGATGTGTTGAAGCATGACCACCGCATTCTGCATATTCGCCCGACAGAGCAAACCACCAGCAATCAAATGCCGTGGTGTGTAGAATGCCAAGTCGTCCAGCTCTTACGCATACTACCTAGTGTAGCCAGCGCTAGGTATGCTCGCTCGTGAGTGCAGAGGTAGGTAGTCATTATGCTGTATACACAAGTCGAGTGCATGGTGCGCTGGTCACAAGAGGGTTTCAACTCGTAATATCGTGCTGTGGAAGCAAAAGTGCTTGTTGAGGTGGAAGCCTTCAAGGTAGGCTGATGCTGGCTGGGCATCGGTGATCGTGGGCAAGCTGACCCGGATCACACGCCGGTTAAATATAGTGCGCAGCGGCATCACGTGGTGATAGGAAACACGCGACCAGACACAGACGACGAAATGTTCATCCACGGTGGAAGAAATTGGGAATCTCGGAGTTTAAGGTGTTTTGTCATTCGTGTCACTGTCGCTCGCTTTTTTGTCACAACTGTCTCGTCTGATCTGCACGTTAAGCTATCATACACCTAGTCAGATGTCTCGGCTACTGCACGTAGGCCATGTGCGCCAACAGCCCATCTTTCCCAGCCTCAAAATCCAGCTCCGTCCCTTGTGGCACAAACCACACTGTCCCTTCGGAGCCGTCAACCTCCTTCCCATTTGCCTTGATTTTTGCGCCACCCTTCTTTTGGATGAGCACACCCGGTCCCGCGACTGGCTTCAACGACTCCTTCTCGCCCGGCTCCAATCTCGTCTGCAGCATGTCGAACTCGCTCATCGGCGGGCTGAACTTTGTGCTCTTGCCTTTCTGGCTACGCTCGGATGCAAATTCACGTAGCAGGCATTCTTCCGCGGAGTGTGGCGTGAAGGTGAGGCATGAGCAGAAGAGCTCGACGTTGTCGCGGTCCGCGCGTGGGCAGAAGCCTGTTGTTCACAGAAAGCGAGATTAGACTCTTTACAGCTGTGAAGTTTCCTCTCTACTCACCTGTGTTCAGAACATTGTTCGAGCGGGCCATGCATTCGATGATATCGCCGGACAGGTATGCGTGGATACCGTCGGCCGGAATGTAGATGGATTGGCCTGGTTGCAGGACGAGGTAGTTCATGGTGATGAGTGCGACATGGATACCGGGGTCCGTCTCGTCATACTGCTCTGCCAGTCTCGGTGCAAGCTTCGGAATGTATGTATCCTTGCCAAAGTCGCTTGGCGACATCGACGTTAGACCTTTGTAGACCTCTTTGACGGTCTTGTCATCTGCTTCCAGCATCTGACGCACTACGCCCTTCAGCGTCTGATCATCGAAATCGGGCTTCTGGATGGTCGGCAGGAAGCGCTTGAGTGGCCCAAGCTTCATGAGAGCGCCGATGTCTTTCAATGGTTTGAACCCGCAGAATGCTTCGAATTCTGTCAAAGCGACGGCAATTTCGGGCTTGTGATTCGGGTCGGTGAATTCGTCTGGCTTCTTCTCGTGCAGCTGAGCGGCGATGCTCTTGTTTGGGTGAAGCTGTAAAGGTAGGGCCTTGGCGATTGACAGCACTTTAGGGAGGTACGGCAGCTTGCTGTGACCGAACTTGTCAATCGTCTCCTGGCCAACAAGCTCCTTTGGATGCTTGTCGAGAAGATCCTGGAGATCCTCTCCGCTGTCTGCGACGTAGGAGGGGAGGACAGGGTAGGTGCCCATCCACATCTCAGCATATGGCTTGTTCTCGTCGATCTTGAATTCCTGGTCGTTCGGGCCTTTGCCATCCCAGCCATAACCTTATTGACAGAGGCGCGCAGCCACTGAGTTGGAGCCTTGCTTGCCCCATGGGTACTGGTTGCAGCTGCACTTGAGCTGGTAGATTGGTTGAAGGTTGGACATGATTGTGATGGTTGGTGTTGTTCTACTGAAATGTCGCTGGTGCCGGAGAGTCTAGAATATTCGTGTCTATGGCGAAGGAGTAAAGTTTCGCGAGTGATCTGTTTGTAAAAACATGAAGCTTCTGACTGGTGCCCTTCAAGCAGAGCGACGTCCGCAGAGCATCATCCAACACTCGGGCTCATCCAATGCCATGACGTTCGATCACCGTCACGTTGGATTGTGCTCGCTCCACCTACCTCTGCTGTGTATGCACTCCATTTGAGTGACTTGAAGCCATGCATTCTGATGATAGTCTAGATGGGCATGTCGGAAAAGAAGACATAAGGGAGACAAGCAGCCACTCTTGGGTGCGGCTCATCAAGGTCGACTGCTCGGCTCGCGTGGTGATCCTAGCTCGGCTTTTGAGAATGTCCTATCGATAAGACTGCTGCGACTCGAAGAAATCTGGAAGTGCATGTGTGCGCTGGGAAATACTTGCATGATTTGCAGTCCTTGCTGTACACTCCCAAACTGGCTTCATCACTGCCGTACCGCTTCAAGGCGGGCTCCTCCAACATGACCCCTCTCCCCGAGCATCACCACCGCTCCACCACCAAAACCGCAAACAAGCCCTTCAAGTCGAAGCACGCCACAAAGTCTGCGCTGAAAGAAAAGTCGAAGGGCAAAGTCGAGTCTGCGCCCTTCTCACTCAACTTGGAGCGAGGCAGTCGGAAGACGCCACATCAGCAGGTCATGTCGAAGATTGACCGCAGGAACCACGCAAAGCAGCTGCGACAGAACAAGCTGGGCGAGCGCAGAGAAGAAGGCAGCGTGTTTGCCGGCAGAGATGGTGCGCATCGCATCGTGGCAGTCATTCCGCTGTGTCAGGATGTACAGGTGGAGAAAGTTGTGGCGGGGTTGAACAACGCGGTGGATGTGGAAGGCGCGACTGGCGGGAAAGTCGAGATCTCGCGGTTCAAGCAGAAAGTGCAGTATTTGGCTCCTGCACGCGAGCTGTTTGCTGCTCTGGACGCGTGCAGAGTCGCGGACTTTGTGCTTTTCGTGTTGAGTGCCGAGCACGAAGTCGACGAGCTCGGCGAGCAGATGCTGAGGTGTGTTGAGTCGCAAGGTGTCTCGACCGTCTTGACTGGCGTCTATGGTCTGGACAAGATTGAGCCGGCGAAGAAGAGACCGGATGTGGTCAAAAGTTTGAAGAGCTATATCACCCATTTCTTTGCCGCACAGGAAAAAGTGCACGATTTGGGCAGCAGGCAGGACTGCTGCAATGTCATGCGCAGCCTGTGCACGACAATGCCAAAGGGCGTGAGATGGCGAGAAGACAGAAGCTGGATGCTGGTTGATGATGTGCGGTGGGAGGGCGATGCACCAGTCATTACTGGTACAGTCAGAGGCAAAGGCTTGAAGGCGGATAGACTGGTGCAAGTGGGCGAATGGGGCGACTTCCAGATCGAGAAGATCACTGCTGCCCCTGCAGAGAGCAAACCTAAGCGCGTAAAGACAAGTGAAATGGCTGTGGACGCGGAGGGCGGCGAGCAGATGCTCGAAGAACCAAGTGAAGAACAGGATGACCTGGCAGAGCTTGCGCCTGAGGAGATGATGGAGGAAGCTATGACCATTCCTGCTGCGTCAATTGCACCGTCAGAACGCAAGCACGTTCTGTTAGACGAGCATCAGTACTTCGAGAAGGACGATGATGAGCTTCAGGTGCCTAAGCGGTTACCTAGGGGTACTAGCAAGTACCAGGCCGCGTGGTATCTTGGCGATGTTTCAGACGACGGTTCAGATCTGGAGAGTGTGGTCGACGAGGACGAAGAGATGGACATGCTGTCGATCGCGCAAGGTCCTGCAGACGGCCATTTTGGCGAAGATCGCACAATGTATGAACCTACTGAAGCTGGGGCACCATCGGAGTATCCGCAAAGCGAGATGTTTGACGATGCAGCACCAGAAGATGAAGCAGATCAGATAGCTGCATATCGAAAGCAGAGACGAGATGAGGCGGATGACGATCTGGAATTCCCGGACGAAATAGAACTGCACCCGAGCGTCAATGCTAGGGAGCGTTTGGCAAAGTATCGGGGTTTGAAGAGCCTACGAACGAGTGCATGGGACAATGAGGAAGACCTACCGTACCAACCAGAACACTGGAGTCGATTACTTGAGATTGCAGATTACAAGTCCGCAAAGAATCGTGTCGTCAAGGAAGCACTAACAGGTGGTGTCAAGCCAGGCACCAGAGTAAATGTCTTCCTCCGCGTGGACCCGTCGCAAAGGTCAAGTCTCGAAGCTCTTGCGAGACCGACAGCCCTCTTCGGGTTGCTTAAGCACGAGCATAAGCATACCGCAGTCAATTGCAGCATCACACTTGGCTCCGACTATCCGGCTCCACTGAAGAGCAAGGAAGATCTGATCCTTCAAGTTGGACCTCGCCGCCTGGTCATCAACCCGCTCTTCAGCCAAGCAGGCAACACACCAAACAACGTCCACAAATTCAACCGCTTCCTGCACCCCGGTCGAACGGCTGTGGCCTCCTTCATCGGTCCAGTGATTTGGGGCAGTGTGCCGTGCCTGTACTTCAAGCGCAGTACGCCCTCTGAGACCGGTGATGCCGTCGAGGACCTTGCCCAGTCTCTACACCAGAGCAACACCGCAAACTCCGGTCTCGAGCTCATCGGCACAGGCACCTCGACGCCACCAAGCACGAAACGAGTCATCGCGAAACGCATCATCCTCACCGGCCACCCCTACAAGATTCACAAGAAACTCGTGACGGTGCGGTACATGTTCTTCTCAAACGAGGACGTTGAGTTCTTCAAGGCACTGCAGCTGTGGACGAAGCGAGGGCGATCTGGCTTTATCAAGGAGACATTGGGCACGCATGGGTACTTCAAGGCGACGTTTGATGGGAAGGTCAATCCGTTGGATTCGGTGGCGGTGTCGTTGTATAAGCGTGTGTGGCCGAGGCGGGCGAGGGCGTTTGTGCCGGGCAGGGAGGAGGGGGATGAGGCGCCGCAGCTTGTGGGTGAGGTCGCCATGGAGTAGGTAATGACTGGTTGAATGCATGAATAGGTGAACGCCTTCCTTCTTACTGATTCGGTGGCAAGATTCCATGTCCATCCCGCATGATGTGATTCCGTTGTCGTTTCGACAGTCATTGACACATCTGCTCTCTCAATCGTCTCGTTAGCTATCCTGGAACTCTGTACGAGTCGCATATCAAGGTATCAGAGTTCTTATGTCGACTCGCACGACAAAGAACGGTTCTCCACTACACTCAATCACCTGCTATCCTCATCCCATGACTGAAAACGCGCGACCACCCATGTGCGTCTTGGACCTAACCCTAACCCTAACCCTAACCCTACTGATTGAAATCTATACGATTCTTCAAAGAGAATGATGCTGCTGATGTTTCGACGTGATATGGTCGGCGAGGTTCCTCAATAATGAACGTTGAGGTGACGAAGACTTGATCTGGGAACAGGAAATGATCGACATTGACATGATCATGATCTGACTTTCCGCATAATGTCCTCCTGTATGACGGCTACATGCTTGTCCACCATGAATACCGCCGTATGGACGAGCTAGATCTCCGCCCTCCACTGCCCCTGCATATGCTCACCATTCTCTTGTAGCCTTCCCGCCCCTGCAGCCTCTTCCACCTTCGACGGCACAGCGCTCCTCCAAAGCTGCCGCTCATACATCTCCAACTCCACCTCAAACCACGAGCGAACCTCAAAACCACAGCCAGCAACCTTCCCACGCAGCTGGTCATCGACAATGCAAGAGCGATCCAGGTCGAGTGTGATCCAACGCACACCATTTTTGCGTATGCCTTCTGCGCGTTCAGCGGCGACGAAAGCTGGCGCGTCGAAAGTCTCCTGAACGATGATGTCGCGGACTGTGTCGAGGGAGATTGGGACTGCGAGCTCGTAGTCCAGCAGCATGCGTGTCAAAGTGCCGAGGACGGCGGATTCCGGCACGGTGACTTTGCTGGGGATCGGTTGCTGAAGGTCTGAGTCCATTGCGGGATCGACTTGGCCACATCGATCTCTGAGCCAAAAGCCCAATGCTTGATCGATGCCGGCGGCATACTGTTGGACTTGACACAATTTGCTCGATACGATGACGGAAAGCTCTGGTTTGTTCTGCGTGGCGACATCTGGCACTTTGTTGTCTTTGGCCGGCGCTGCACGCTTCTGGCCGGGAGCCTTCTTCGCGGGCCGCTTGATCTCCTTGCTCTCATTGAAGTCGCCTATCTTGCTCCATGACCTTGGCGAGAGACTGTCATTTCGCTCGACAGCACTGGCATCTGTGTTGCTCGAAGTCGACGTCTTGCGCTTTTTGACCGGAGCTTTGATAGTCTTTTTCTCACCGGCATCGGCACTTGTGTTGCTTGAGATAGACGTCTTGCGCTTTTGGTTGGGGATTTCGTGGTTGGACCATCGGCCCCAGGCTTGCGCTTCTTCGTATTGGCCTTGCCCTTGGAGTCCTTGGTGGCGGCTTGCTGAATGTCGTGGTCGTCTACAATGCCAGCCATCTCACGTAGATAGCGCCCATGGTCCGCAGCGATCTCTTCGGCAGTGCGTTGCTGTGGCTTTGGGGTGACAGGCACATCTTCCTGATTCGAGTGCTTCACAATGTTGGTGGCCAACCCGTCGGCTATATTGCTGCTGGTAGGCTGCGCTGGATCTGCCAACGCTGCTTCTGATACAGTTTTCGATGTCTGCGCAGGAGTGACGGCTGCTGGCATTTCAGGATTAGAGATGCCAACCATTATTGGATCCACTGCAGTGTGTGTTGATGGTGGCGTGGCAGTGTGGCGCGTTCAAATATGTCGTGAATGCTGCTGTAGTGTACCTACGCTGATAAGGTATCTGTTGTTTCGTGCGGGTCGTAGATGTTGATGTTGCTTGCGGATCAGCGCAGCGTCAGTTCCGGATGCGGCTTCAACAATGCGAAATGAGGTTGGAAGTCGTTGATGCAGATATACCGATGTACCATATTCAAGAAGATTTTGCGGTCGACCGTTATTGAGAAATGTTGGATGGTGGTCTATGCACCGAACAATAGTGCTATATGCGAGCAGTGATGGTACCTTATTGTCGGCAGGTGAGATAATGATGGTGGACGTGAAGTTTCGCGTCTTGCAGACCCACCGTCGGTAGATCCCTCGATTCTGAGAGGTTAGATCAGCTGTCATACGTCTTGTGCAGACCGACACACCCGAACGTATGCGCATTGTGGACCGGTCGAGTGTGTGCGTTTGTCAATAGCTTTCGCCTGGCTCGTCGTTCTCGCGGCGGCGCACGCTGTGCGTGTTCGCGCTGTTCACCATGATATGCAAGGTAAGGTATGCTGTCTAGATCTGCTCGTATGACACGAAAGTCCTACCCAAGGACTGTAAGGTAGTATGCACGCAGTAAGTAAGGTAGTATTCCTCGCGTTTCTCACGCGTCCTCCACAAATTGAGATGGTCCCGTTGTCAGCGGTAGGCATGAACTCGCCCAACTCTGCTCAGCCCCACGAATCTTCTGACAAGCATGTGATGCCACTGCTTGAGTATTACAAGACATGAAGTGCCTGATGCACTGCTGCTCATGAAGAACATGTGCTTTAAGTGAGCATGAGCAGCACCATAGGTAAGCCATCTTGGCAAACAGCGTCGCGCGCGCTACGGGCCCGGGCCGAGAGCCGCTCGTTCGCTCTTGCACCTTGGAGTTCCACGAGCACAAGCAGAGCCCGGTGGCAGCCTTGCAAGTTCGTCATTGACCATACCGTACCAACTCCCTCCATCGATCCACGGAAACACACCACGGGGATCCGGCAGATTGACACATCCCGACAGCGCTACACGGCCAGACAGGACCGGCGCTGCACCGCTGTCATCCTGAGCCGATTGAAGCTTTCAGCCGAAGCTTCTGTTGCCGCGTACGAGAGAAGTCGGCGTGTTCCAACGTTACACGCCAACACCCACTTCCGCGGCGGCGTGAAGCCACATCTCATACCATACAGCAACTATCACAACTGGTTGAGTGAGGAAACATATACAACATAAGAGCGAACCAACCACGAAACACGCGCTATACGCGCGATGGGGAGGATTAAGAAGGTCGCTACCGAGCGGCATACGGCGACTCAATCACCGTTTGTCGCTGGCTTCGTCGACAAGGCAAGCTTAGTGCCGCTGCAGCACCTGCCTCAGACTCTCGCCGATTTTCCACAAGAATGGCCGTTTCCACGTGGCGACCTTTATCACTGGATACCGCTGCTTAATCGGTTCGATCAGATACTGGAAGTATTCAACCAGGAATATAGTCTGAATGAAGGTCCGCAGACGCAGCCGTTTGAGCGGCGCTTGCTGAAGAGAGGCATCCCGGAGGAGGGCAAGCAGGAAGCAAATGGCGCCTCAGACGAAGAGCTAGAGAACTTGCAGTATGGTCCTGAGGGTGACCGAGAGCTGATCCAGTCGATCGTCAGCTTTGAGCGCATACTGCTTGAACACTGCGGCAACCGAAGCCTATACGCTAGCAGTGGTCACATCAATGACCTGCTGAACACGACATCACTCGACCTATTGAGGGTATGTCTGAAGTTGGGATTGCGCTTGGCACAGAGGTATCAAGTGGCACGCTACAAGAACAACCTCCCGAACACCCAGGCGGTGCTCATGGCAAATCATTATGCTTTCAACTTGGACAATTTGCACAAGCTGGCCATGCCGTTTCCAAAGCCTGCTCTTGCCGCTAGCCAGGTACCGGTAACACCAGGCAAAGCCAAGGAGAAAGCTGCATTCACACTCGCTTACAATCCAACCGATCTGGTCACATTGGTGAAGGAGCCCGAGAGTCTTACGGAGAAGCCGGAATTGGCGGCCATCAGCATAACCTACTACGACCAGTCAACACTAGCAACATCTAGGCCGGCCACTGCTCAGTCATCGACCGAAGCTGCACCAAGCACTCCAACGCCCGCCAGGAGAACCTCCAACCTTGGACCGTCTCGAGATCGGCCGTCTCCCGGTGACAGGAGTACAAGTGCAAACGATGTCTCAACGCCTTCCAAGCCCAAAGATGTCGATGCCTCAGCTTCACCGCAAAGGACGTTCCACATCCCGGCTTCAAAGATCGGGTCGACGCCAGCGTGGCAGCTCGTTCGCGAAGCGCTGCCGCATGTGCCAGTCGAGCTTCGATACGATCTATTGCACAGAGTCAGGATAGCTGAATGCCTCAAGTCGCCCGAGGAGCACAGCCAGACGCTGGTGCAGGTCCGGCTGCTTGCCATCGCCAACATGTGCTACGCCATGAGCGAATCCAAGTTTCAGGAGAAGATTGGCACTCCAGATAACGAGGAGCCGAGGCGTTTTCACATTGCGCAGCAACTCGCTGATCTCCTGCAACCCTCAACCAACGGCCAGCAGCACCTGTCGATGGCGATGGAGACTACAGTACTCATCGCGCTCGAAGCATTGCTGAAGGCACGTCATAAGCTCAATGAAGTTGTCGACGCTCTTTCCATTACTGTCAATCATGGCGTTCTGTACTATCAGCTGCGTAAAGTCATCGCTACCCTCCACAATGATGGGCGTCACGATTCAAATGACAGCAACGAGCGGAAGCTCGTAGAGCTTGACTGGCGAGAGGCCACTTTCGACCTCGTCAATAGTCTGCAGCTTCACAGTACACAAACCAGGAGTGGCGAGCGAATGGTACAGGCTGGCATCTTGGGCATCTTGGTCGAAGTACTGGACATCAGGTCCGATCGTGGCCGGCGCTATCAGGAGAAGGTTTTATCTTACCTGACGAGCTTCATTCACAACATACCTTCGGCGTTCCAGGCCTTCGCCAACAGCGACGGTTTCAAGAAGATCGGTCATCTGATTGAGAATGAGGTTCGGGGTCCGTGCGCGATGGCGGAGAGCGGTCAGGGCCTGCCGAAGGAGTACAGATCAAAGGTGGTCGACTACGAGATTCCCTTCTTCAGCCAATCGATCTTGCGTCAACTTTTCAAATTCACGGTGCATATGTTTGATCATGGCTCCGGCAACAATGACCGCCTACTTCGGAACCTGATCGACCAAGCACACGTTTTGGAGAGCCTCAAGATTGTCATTGAGAATGCCAAGATATTTGGCTCGAACGTCTGGGGCGGTGCTGTCAATATCTTGAGCACTTTTATCCACAACGAACCGACCAGCTACACCACTGTCGGCGAGGCAGGCATCCCAAAGGCTCTCCTTGAAGCAATCACTGGCCAACAGCTGCCCCAGGAAGTGCCCAAGGAATCTGTACCTTCCGAAGAAGACTTTCCGGGCGACATCGAGGTCGACGAGAAAGGAGAGATCAAGTTTCCATCGGTCGACGGCATCCTACCAGTCGGCGAGACTGTCTGCGACATTCCGACCGCTTTTGGGGCAATCTGCCTGAACGAGAACGGCATGGCACTATTCCAGGCTTCCAAAGCTCTGATCAAGTATTTCGACATCTTCGTTTCGTCTGCACACGTCAAGGTCATGGACGAAGAGCCTAATGTGGCAAATGCTGTCGGCAACGCTTTCGATGAGCTATCACGTCATCATCCGCGCTTGAAGGAACAGATAAATAGCGTTGTGTTATCCATGGTCAAGCGCGTGGCTTCTCTCTGCCACAAGATGGCTGACAAGGGCGTTGGCGCCAAACTCTATCCGCTAGCTGGTGAGCGTGAAGTCTACGCTTACGAAGACAAGGTCTCCGAGCAGGGTCATGCCATGCCCTTCATGTCAGCCTGCGTCAAGTTTTTGGAGGGCTATTTTCACAATGGCACAATGTGCGCCTTGTTCTGCGAGAGTGGTGGTGCCGAGCATGTGCTGAAGCTGGCCACGTCTCCAAGCAACCCATACGATTTGGCCGCCTTCCAAGCATACCACAAGCTTTCGCAAGTGTTGAAGACAATGTGTGAGGCTAAGCCTCACCTTGTGCTCCCAAGCATCATCTGTCGCGTGCAAAACGCTTTGAAGGTTGTCAAGCCGATTGTGGACCACGACCACTCGGGCAGCTTTCTTGCGTCCTTCACAAAGCAAGGCACTGGGCAACCAGATCAACAGACCGACTACAACGCCATTTTTAAGTCACTCGCCATTGTCCATACGCTGTCCGACATCCTTGGCAAGACCTTGGCACCGCCGACCTACAGCAGATCTCACAGCAGCCAGACAAATCAGCTCTTTCACACACTCAACTTCACCGACATATACATTCAGCTTGTCGATGATCTCAGCAGGCTCCACGCTGCCTGTATATGGGAAAATCTGGCATTGCAAACATCGCTGTCGCAGGAAGTGAGAGACAAGTCAGATCCGAAGCCATACATCATGCGTCGCGTCGATTCGCAAGGCTACATCGAACCAGCGAGTCAATCGAGTTACGCCGAGACACTTGGAGCTGGTAATGACAAGCAGGCAGAGAAGGCACAGCTTATGGACGAGGACTACGCCATCAAAAACATCAAAGCCCTGCGTTACGTCTTGGACCAGACGCCAAAAGGCATCGAAACATTCTTCCACACACTTGCCCAAGCTTTGACGCCTAAGCGCAGCGGCGATTTGGCAAGTAAGCAGCATGCGACTTTAGTGGCTCAGCATATTGTGCAGCACTTCCTGACCGAGCTCGATGTTGCAAAGCCCGCAGGCCCGGAAGAGGACGTCGTACAACTAAGATTTTTGTCCATGTCACTTCAAGCGACGTGTCGGCTCATGTTGAAGACCTCATTCTCTATGGATGGCTATGGCCCAAAGGAGGCTCTCACAATTGTGCTCAACAAGTTCTACCTCGAAGGCGGCTTCAAGAAGCTTAACGAGCTACTCGAGCGCTTCGGCGAAATTATCGCGAAGAAGCCGCCTGAAGAGATTGAGCGGCCAGCCCGCGATGGAATGCATTCCATTCTGGACTTCTACGCTCTTGTCGTGCGAAGCAAGACCATCATTGATGCAATGCAGTCCAACAACATTGCAGTCCGTGACCACAAGCAAGCGGACTTCTTTGTTCCCAGCCAGCTTGTCGTTGAGATCCGCAGCGAGGTCTTACCAGCTGTGCGGAAGCTGTGGGAGTCGAACGCAATCGAGACCATTGGTGACGTGTACGCGAAGAAGATCATTGACATACTGCGCATCATCCTCAAGGCTGAAGGCGAGGATCGTGCTCTGAAGCGCGCAGACAAAGCGAGCCGTCGTCGTGCGACTACCAGGCCAGAGTTTAGGTTGCGTGACCGCCGGCTTGCTGAGAACTTACAGCACGAGGGCGTCGACAGTCCGCTGGCTCGTGAGGCTGTCTATCGCTGCAACAACGACACAACGGCTCGGGAATACGCGAGGCTGAGAATGGCGCCGCACTCCGCGCCGCGCTTCGCGATTCCGGAGGACGAATCTTCCCGCGAGAGAGCTGAGGCGCGTCAAGGATCAACGACCCTCGAGCGGCGACCAACATCTTCAAGTCAATCGGTCGAGATGACTGATGGGGCCGACAATGATGGTAGCAATGATGACGACGACTCCATGCCTGGTCTCGTAGACCCTGAGGACGGCGACAATGATCTGATGCAGGAAGATGAGGAGGATGACCGTCCAGCCGGTCTACTGCATGGCCTTCCCATACAAGGGCTCCCTGCAAACATTGGTGACCGCGATTTTGTCGAAATGATCGGCAGCCATGGCAGACTTGGTCGGCTGACTGAAATGCTCATGGGCGGTGGTCCACCAGGCTCCGCAGGTGGCCAATCTGCCCAGCCTCCTGCCGAAGATACAAAGCAGCCTTTTGTCACTGTTGACGACCTTGGCGAGCAACGCAAGTCGCTCAGGGAGAACTTGATCAACCATTGCCTGGATGTGCTTAGTGCAGTCCCTGCAGTGACATTCGAGCTGAGTGATCTGATCACGGCGGCCGTCGCCAAGAATAGCGATCGGTTGGCACAACGCGCAGAAATCGGCGGTACTCTGGTCTCTTCCCTTCTATCTTTGCAGGGAGATGAGAGGAGCAAGGAGACCTCGGCGAAGATTTCGGCTTCCGCTCATCTCCTGGCGCTCGTCCTGCAGGATAAGGACTTTTTTGAGTCAACCATCCAAGAACTCAGCGAGACGCTGGGCACATTCACTGCTTGGGTGAAACTTCAGCCGGAACAGAAGGTCGAAGATGCACCGTGGCTGGAGATGATTCTGCTCATCATCGAGAAGGTGCTATCAGAGGACGAGGAACCTGTGCATATCCTGTGGGAGCCACCGCCTGCCGATGATCCAACAAAGGCGATGCCTGAGCCCCTAGCTTCGACGCAGATTGTGCCCGCGGAGACACGGACTGAACTGTTCGAGGCATTGATTGACATGCTTCCCAAGATTGGCAAGAACAGCTCGCTGGCACTCTCGGTCTCGCGCGTCCTGGTCACCTTGAGTCGAAAGCGCGAGCTCGCGCGGCGCTTGAGCGAAAAGCAATCCATGGGTCGCCTATTTATGATGATCCGTCAACTTTCCGGGGCAGTCGATGAGAAGCTTCATGGTTCATTCATGCTTCTTTTGCGGCACATGGTCGAGGATGAGTCGATCATCCGCCAATACATGAAGACTGAGATCAAGGCTGCATTTGAATCGCATCGATCGTCGCGGGGTTTGGACACCACCAGCTACACTCGCAATCTCCACCATTTGGTACTGCGCGAGCCAGCGCTGTTTGTCGACGTGACCAAGGAAATGGTAGAGATCTCTCGATACGACGGCTCGCCAACTCGCGCGCAGGTGCTCGCGCTCAAGAAGGATAAACCCGCCGAGGCGCCGACCGCAGTTTTAGAATCAGCACCAACAACCGAGGACAAGCAGCCGGAGTCTGTGCAGCCGAGCGTCGAGGCGAGCGAGATCGCTAAAACCCAGACCCAGGGCCCTGAGCCCAGGGGTCCGACCATTGATACTACCGACGGCGTCGTTGCCTTCCTGCTGCGCGAACTGTCCAACTACAAGGACGTGGAGGACAGGCCTGCGCCAGCCCTTGTCAGCCAATCAACACAAACTGAGACCAATGGTGATGCTCGGGGCGACATCGACATGGCGGACGCATCTGCATCCACGACACCAACGCCAGCGCCGGCCACGCCAACTCCAGCCGCAAGTCCTGGTCCTGCTGCCAACGGGCCATCTGAGGCTGCAGCAACCAAGCAGCGTTTCAAAGCTGAAGAGCACACGATCTACATCTACCGTTGCTTCCTGCTGCAATGCTTGTCTGAGCTGCTGCTTTCATATAGCAGGACCAAGATTGAGTTCATCAACTTCTCGCGCAAGCCGGAATCCACCCCGGCCACCCCTTCAAAGCCAAGGGCTGGTACGCTCAACTACTTGCTGAATGTTCTGCTTCCAGTGGGCACATTGGAGCACAAGGATGGCGTGGCACACGGTAAAAAGCAAGCTACCTCCAATTGGGCAACAGCTGTGCTTGTGGCCCTGTGCACCAGGACGCCTGAGAAAGGCGTCCGGTCGTCCCGCTACCCAGTGCCCGAAGAAGATGATCCTGACCTCACCTTCGTTCGCAAGTTCGTCCTTGAGCATGCTCTTCGCGCATTCAAGGAGGCCCTCGCGTCAACCGAGCCTTTGGATCAACGTTACTCGCGCCTCTTGTCACTTGGTGAGCTGTTCTATCGCATGTTGACCAAGACCGAGAGGAATAATGTCGTTGGTGCCGCTCCATCGGAAAACACGGCCACATCCGATCAGATCGGCAGACTTATGTACGAGAAGAACTATATTGCCGCTCTTACTTCTGCCATTGCTGAGCTGGACCTCAACTTTCCAAATGCCAAGCGTGCTGTCAAGTACATTCTTAATCCGCTCAAGTCACTCACAGAGCTCGGTGTCAAGCTCAGCCAATCGTCTGACTTCTCGTCAAGTGTGCCTGGAACCAGCACCGAAGAGGATGACATCTCATCTGCGACCTCCGTCTCCGATGAAGATGCAGAGCGCGAGCATACTCCTGACCTCCTTCGCAACACCACCCTCGGGATGCTTGAGTCTGGCGCGGATCAGGATGAGGAATCATCGGGCAGCGACGACGAAGATGGGGAAGAGGACGAGGATATGTACGATTACGAGGACGAGATAGAGTTTGAGGACGAGATGGCCGAGCACGGAGATGTCGTTTCTGACGAAGATGAGGACGACGATCCGGAAGGCATGGGCGAAGTAGAAGGCATGCCCGGCGACGTCGACATGGACGTTGAAATCGTCATGGATCCCGAAGACGAGGACGATGAAGACGATGATGACGACCTCGACGACGACGAAGACGAAGACGACGACGGTGAAGATATGGATGGCGAAGACTTTGGTGAGCATATGGACGAGATCACTGGTGACGATGAGAACGGGAGCCTGGCAGATGGCGAGGAGGTCGGAGACTGGGAAGACGAGGCTGATGACGAAGCCTTCGAGGAGGCAGGCTCGCCGCATGGAGGCCCGCTTCTCGCCGGACCAGCGGATCTGGTTGACATTGAGGATGACGAGGGAGACGAGCCTCGCAACTTGATCCGTGTGGACATGGGCGATGGACCTGAAGATTACTTTGAAGACGAAATGGGCCCGGACGACGAAATGGAGGATGAAGGTATGGCATGGCGGCATGAAGCGCAGCTGTTTCACATCGCTAACACAACGACAGAAGACGACGAAGGCGACTATGAGAACGACGTGGTCTATGAGCCAGAGCTTGAAGGTGAGCTAGCCACTTTGCAGCGTCGTCTAGCAGCAGCACAAGCGCGGTTACTCGAAGCAGAGAACACATTGCGCATTGCATCCCGCCGGATAGAAGCTGTGCAGCAGGCTGACCGTGGCCTAACAGAAGACGACGAGGATGATATTGGTATGGGCGGTGCCTGGACCATGCAACTTGATGCTCCGCCACCTCCAGCCATTATTCGTGGTCACCATCACCATCATCACCCTAGGAATTTCGGGGACTTCATTGGCATGATGGGTGGCGATGGCCTCGGTAGAGGTGAGTCTTCTTATGGTCCCATCTGCAATACACTACTGACTGCCGCAGCTCAAACCTTCCGTTCGCATCCTCGTGGTGGTCCCGGCGGCCGTGGCGACGACGACGGCACGAACCCACTACTCCAGCGCGAAGGCGTGGCGAACACCAACAATCGCGAGCGGGGTGACATGAATGAAATGATGTCACGTCTTGGACGTCGAGTCTTTGCAGGTATGCCGCGTGCTGATTTCATTGACAACATTGTCGCCACCGTTGGCGGTGGTGGAAATGGAACGTTCAACGTCACTCTCGGTGGCATTGGCGGCGGTGACGGAGTGGTAGCAAGACTGCCGTCTATGTTCCGCATTGGAGATCGTCCAGGGCACGGTATTGTTGACGCTGTTCCTTGGCGCGAGATGAGCATTGGTAGAAATCCCGAGCTTGGATGGCGTGGTTCCGATGTGACTGGCGAGGAGGCACAAGCTGTTGTGTTCCGTCTCCAACCGACCATGGCTAGATGGCAAGAGGAGGCCAGGATGCTCTTTGGAGGAAGGCACATGGAGAAGGCTCAGCGTGTGATCAATTCCATTGCTCGAGTACTGGTTCCGCCGGCCATGAAGGCGAAGTTGGAGAACGACAAGATTCAAGCCCAGCGTCGGGAAGCCGAAGAAAAGGCTCGTGAGGAGCAGCGCAAGAAGGAGGATGCTGAGAAGGCTGAGCGCGAGGCACGCGAGAAGCAAGAGCGGGAGGAACGCGAAGCCAAGGAGAGAGAAGAGCGAGATGCTCGTGAGCGCGAGGAGGTTGCACGTCGCGAGCAAGAGCAAGAGCAGGCCGGTGAAACTGAGCAGAGCAACGAAATGGAGGGCGTGGAGGAAAATGCGGGGCAGGCTGTGGTAGAAGCCCCGGCCGCTGCAACTCAGACAGGGGAGCGCATGATGACCACAATCCGTGGGCGCGAGGTTGACATCACGAGCTTGGGCATAGATCGGGAGTTTCTGGATGCCATGCCTGAAGAACTCCGGGAGGAAGTCATCCTTGGTCAAATGCAGGAGCAGCGCTCGCAAGCTGCTCAGACCAACGAGCAGCCGACGGGAATCAACCGTGAATTTCTGGATGCTCTACCGCCGGAGATTCAACAAGAGCTTATGCGTCAAGAGGCGCAAGAGAGGCGTCACCGTGAGCGTCAAGAAGCTCGTCGGCAACGCCAACAAGAGGCTGGTCAGGCCGCTCAGCCTGAGGACATCAGCAATGAGGACTTCTTTGCCATGCTCGACCCAGTCATGCGTCAAAGGATCCTTGCTGAAGCGGATGAGGGTACAATAGCAGCACTGCCGGAAGCCCTGCAGGCTGAGGCCCGTGCTCTAGCCGGTGACGACCAGCGTCGCGCTGCCGCCGCCGCAGCACCTGGTGGTGTACCTGCCCGCGACAGGCGTATCGCTATTGACGAGAACGGCATCCGCGTTGTCGGCAGTAACCGTCATGGTCACGATCAGGCCGCCCAAGACGCAGCGAGCAAACAGCGCAGACCGGTAACTCAAATGCTCGACAAATCTGGCGTTGCGACTTTGCTGAGATTGATGTTTGTATCACTTCACAGTAAGGCTAAGACGAATCTGCATCACATTCTGTCGGACGTGTGCAAGAACACGCAGAACCGGGCTGAAGTCATCAGTATCCTGTTGTCGATCCTGCAAGACGGCACGGCCGACGTGGGTGCCGTTGAGCGCAGCTTCGCACAACTGTCTCTGCGTGCGAAGCAACCTGCTGCATCAAAGACGTCTCAGCCTCTTAAGCGTTCCTTGACTGGCAATCTCGGCGGTAGCGCCCATGCGCCGACTACTGAGCTGTCGCCGCTCAATATCGTCAGCCATTGTCTATCCACCCTGAATGCGTTGGCCAATGATAATCAGAAGGTCCCATCGTTCTTTCTGACAGAGCACGAGGTCGGTGGGCAACCGAAGATCAAGAAGGGCAAGGGTCGCGAGACAAAGGCGGCCAAGTACCCGCTCAATGCTCTGTTGGCCCTGTTGGACCGCAAACTCATCACCGACAACACTGGTGTCATGGAGATATTGGCTGCTCTACTGAGCCGTGTCACGCATCCACTCACGATATTGCTTCGTCGTGCCCAAGAAACACAAGAGTCTAATAAGCCAGCCGAGGCAGACTCCACTAAGACTGGCGATGATGTGGCCATGGACGAGGGCAGTACTGCCACTGCAGAGGCTTCGGTGGAGGCAACGAACGGATCAACTGCTATGCCGGCCGAGGACAAGTCTGCTGAGATCAATGAGCAGCCGCCTAAGCTCGTGGAGAAGAAGCGCCGCGAGCTCACTCCACCGGAGGTCCCAGAGGAGAACATTCGTCTGGTGGTCAACATTCTTGCAGCTCGCGAGTGCCCTAGCAAGACTTTCAGTGACACGCTTGACATCATCAAGAACCTCTCCGCCATACCTGGCGCCAAGCAGGTGTTCGGCAAAGAGCTAGTACGCCAGGCACAGGAGCTCGGTCAAACTGTGCTCACTGATTTGCAGGATCTTGCCAAGCAGATCGAATCAGCGCAAGACAGTACAGATCTTCAAGGCCTGGCGCTCGCCAACTTCTCGAACTCTGGCTCGAAGCAGCGCAAGTTGCTGAGAGTACTGCTGGCTCTCGATCACTTATTTGACCCCAAGCGCATGGGTCAGATCGCATCAGCAGGTGAGCCTGAGCTCAAAGACAATGTCCTGGCCCTGCTGTACGAGAGCAATACCTTTGAGCAACTGTGGAGTAACTTGACAATTTGCCTTGCTGCCATTCGCAAGAGAGGCAATATGGTCAACGTTGCCACCATTCTACTCCCACTGATCGAGTCGCTCATGGTCGTTTGCCGAAACAGCTCGCTCAAGGAAGCAGCCGGCTCAGCGACCGTGACCACGCCTATGACAGAGAGCACGCCGCCACCAGCGTCACGGATGGAGGGGTTGTTCTTCAAATTCACCGAGGACAATCGCCAGATTCTCAACGAGCTTATTCGTAACAATCCTAAGCTCATGAGTGGCAACCTGTCAATTCTGGCGAGGAATTCCAAGGTCTTGGAGTTCGACAACAAGCGCACGTACTTCAGCCGTAAACTCCACAACCGAGGCGAGGCGCGCGTTCCGCATGGCTCGCTGTCATTGAGTGTACGCCGTGACCACGTCTTCCTGGACTCGTTCAAGTCACTCTATTACAAGAGCCCGGAGGAAATCAAGTATGGCAAGCTCAATATCCGCTTCCACGGCGAAGAAGGTGTCGACGCTGGTGGTGTTTCTCGCGAATGGTTCGCGGCAATGGCGCGTCAGATGTTCAACCCCGACTACGCGCTCTTCAACCCTGTGGCCGCTGACCGCACCACTTTCCACCCGAACCCACTCAGCGAGGTCAACGGCGAGCACCTACTGTTTTTCAAGTTCATCGGCAGGATTATCGGCAAGGCGCTATATGAGAACAGAGTCCTTGACTGCCATTTCAGCCGTGCTGTTTACCGCCAGATCCTCGGCAGAGGCACTTCGCTCAAGGATATGGAAAGCTTGGATCTTGCGGCATACAAGGCTTTGTCGTGGGCGCTTGATAACGATGTTACGGATGTGCTTTTCGAGAACTTCTGTTACACCTATGACCGCTTTGGTGTGACCGAAGTCATCGACCTAGTGCCTAATGGCCGCAACATTCCGCTGACCGAAGAGAACAAGCGCGAGTACGTGGAGAAGATGGTGGAGCTCCGTAACGTCAAGCTGGTCGAGGCTCAGCTGAACAAGTTCCTGGATGGTTTCCACGAAATCATCCCTCAGGAGCTGGTCTCCATTTTCAATGAGCAGGAGTTGGAGTTGCTCATTTCAGGTCTGCCGGAGATCGATGTTAATGACTGGAAGGCCAACACGGAGTATCACAACTATCAGCCGACTTCGCCGCAGATTCAGTGGTTTTGGCGTGCTGTTGCCTCTTTTGATAAAGAAGAGAGGGCAAAGCTGCTGCAATTCGTCACTGGTACCAGTAAAGTCCCACTCAACGGCTTCAAGGAGTTGGAGGGCATGAATGGCTTTGCCAAGTTCAACATTCACCGGGACTACAGCAGCAACAAGAAGCTGCCGAGCAGTCATACTTGCTTCAATCAGCTTGATTTGCCAGAGTATGAGAACTATGAGCAGTTGAAGGAGCGTCTGTTGACGGCTATCACTGCGGGTGGCGAATACTTTGGGTTTGCTTAGAGAGAAGAGACAGAGGTATGGGCAGGGCAGCGTAGTGTAACATATGGGTATGGCGTTCAGAAGGCATCAAATAGGTTATGGGCGACGAAGAAGAGTACTTTAGATGGCATGCAGCAGCGTGAGAGGCGCTTGAGCGAGGCGTTTGGAATGTACATTTTGCATGAGGCTCGGCATGGTGGCGGTAGTGAGGGAGTGCAGGCCCGATCTGTTTGCCGCTCATGACTAGGCTTGCTGTAGTTACTAGTACTTCATGATGACGGGAGTCTACTCTGCTTGCTGTATCAGGACTCTTCCAGATGTATACCTGCAAGGGTACGTACACTGCGATATCTCAGAGTACATGTGCTTGACCACATGATCGCTCAACCACGAAACCCTCGCTCCCATACATAGTCGCCGAGAACCTACATTATCACCATGAGACCTCGTCTTGTGCTGGTCCAGTGTCACCCATTGAAGTTCGGCGAATATTCGGCTGCAGCCACGTGCGAAATTCCAGGCTGGAGGCAAACTAGACGTCAGCAGAGCACGAACATACATGTACGCATCCAGGATTGTCTCGACACGGTAATTTCTGCTCCTTTATTGCAACGAGGGCTCTGGTATGCGACAAAAGTCCTTATATACGCTATGCGACACAAAGTATATCGTGGAAAGTTGGGCCAATTTGATCTGTTTCGTGAAGCACGCCGCACAAGCATCTGAAGAACACGATGGCAATCGAGAAAGACCGGCCCACAGTGCGCGTGCATAACGTGCGCATGCATAGTGGCAAGCGGTCAGAGACCGGAATATTGACCATCGATCGGCATCATCTCATCTTCAGCTACACGCCTGCAGCTCACGGAGGCACTAAAGCCTCTGCACATACACCATCGCTCTCTGCCGAGAGCTCTGCTCGTTCAGCATTGGCTGCTGAGAGCGGTGGAAAGCGACCTGCCACTCCCATCAACAGCGCCAAAGCTTCACTTGAGAGACCCAGACCAAAGGCCAAGACAGCCTGGATACCATACCCTATGATCTCGCGATGCACGCTCAGGCCTAGTCACTCACAGAGCCATGCCTCACACACGACGGCGCAGGCGCAACCATCAGCAGTCGATGACAACTTCGGACAAGACTCGTTCCCGCCAAGCTTTGGCACAGGTGACTATGGAAGGCCGTCGACAGACTCTACCAGTTTAGGCCCATACTCTTCTCCGCGGCGGCCAGCATCGCCAGCGTTTGCTGAAGGCCATGTGCCATCACCTCTAATAGGAGCTGGACGTTCTCCTGCTTTGCGCATTCGCTGTCGAGACTTTCAGATGATGGCGTTCCACTTCCTTGCACCACACGAGAGGAGATCTGCCGATGAGACTGCTCGAGAGGTCTTCTTTGAGCTCCGGGGCCGTTGCTGTCCTCACGGGATCGAGGATATGCTCGCTTTCCATTTCGATCCGCCAAAAGAGGAACTTGCCGCTTTAACTCCACCATACGATGCTCATAAAGAGTTTGCTCGGATGGGCATTGGGGTTGAGGACTCGGACGGACCGGGAGCAGCCTGGAGAATTTCTGAGATCAACAAGGACTACTCATATTCTGCCACGTATCCAAGCTTGCTGTGCATTCCGCGCATCATAAGTGACAATATCTTGAAGTACGGTGGTGTCTTTCGATCAAAATCTCGAGTTCCAGCACTAGCATACCTGCACTTCAACGGAGGAAGCATTACCAGGTGTTCGCAGCCTTTGGTGGGTCTGACGAAGAAGAGAAGCGTGCAAGATGAAAAGCTAGTGTCAGCCATCTTCTCAAGCCACACGCCAGCGCTGACCTTACCGGATGACTCACCCGAGCAACATCCTTCGCTTGTGCCGTTGCACGAGGGATCTGAAGCTGCGGATGCGTCCGCTGTTGACTCTGAAATTGCTGTGCTATCTTTGAGTGAGGATCCGGTCGACATGGACGAGTCAGCTGCCTCATATGGTGCTCAGCCAGTGAAACCTAAAGTATATGGTAGCACGCGGAGCAATCTAATTGTTGACGCGCGGCCATATAAGAACATGCTCGCGAACAGGGTGCATGGAGGCGGTATTGAGGATCCTGCCCTCTACAAAGGTACGGCGGACATCCCAGTCCAGGTGGTGTTCCTAGACATTGAGAACATTCATGTCATGCGGAAATCCTTACAGATGGTGGTAGACAGCTTCGGTAATGCTGATTACATCCATCTGCCACCAGACCAATCGCAGCTGAAGAAGTCGCGATGGCTAGATCACATCTCTACATTGATAGACGGGTCTGAGCTCATTGCGCGGGCGGTTGGATTGGCTGGTAGTCATGTTCTGACCCACTGCTCCGATGGCTGGGATCGCACATCCCAAGTATCTGCGCTGGCTCAGATTATGCTCGATCCACACTACCGCACTCTGGACGGCTTCATTACTCTCATCCAGAAGGACTTTCTGTCCTTTGGGCACAAATTCAAGGACCGGGACTGTGTGCAGGGCAGCGAGAAATGGTTCGAGATCGAGAACGAACGAATTGCCCTATCTCAATCACGAGATGAGAACTCGTCCGACCCGAACAGTCTTAATACCTTAGGCACCAAAGCGCTCAACACTGCGAGGAATTGGTTTGACAAGAATCGCAACACCATGTTTCGCAAAGACCATGCAAACGACGAGACTGGGTCAAGGCCCGCGTCGCCACCTCCCAATCCTGTCATTCACTCGTCACCAATGGCGAAGACTAAGGGCAGCAAGAAGCACGGCACAGATGAAAATGAGATGGCGCCTATATTCCACCAATTTCTGGACACAGTGTACCAAATGC
Organism: Teratosphaeria nubilosa; assembly: GCA_010093825.1. Classification (NCBI taxonomy): domain Eukaryota; kingdom Fungi; phylum Ascomycota; class Dothideomycetes; order Mycosphaerellales; family Teratosphaeriaceae; genus Teratosphaeria; species Teratosphaeria nubilosa. The sequence goes on from ML995848.1 coordinate 110,132, forward strand.
AACGGCAATACCCACATGCGTTTGAATTCAATGAGCGCTTCCTTCTCAGACTGTTGTACCAGACGTACGCATGCCAATATGGTGAGTTCCTTTTCAACAACGAGAAAGAACGCTCACAACATCGATTACCATCAGTGTGGCCGTTCTTTCTGGCGAGAAGGAAGGAGTTCACAAATCCAGAGTACGCGCCAAAGGATGCAGAATCTCTTCTCTTCCCGAAGAAAGGCAAGGATCAGAAGGTAGCTGTGCGATGGTGGTCTCGTCTGTTCGGCAGGGAGGATGAAGAAATGAACGTCATGCGGACTGTGATACCAAGCGTAGAAGCCGCGCCAGTATACGCCCGTGACGATACCGCAGCAGAAGGCTCGTTGCATGCCTCACCTTCAGTAAATGACGCACTAAGGGGATCCAAAAGCACTCCGAACTTGGCTAAGTCTCCAAATGCTGCGGGCCAATCTCAAATTGCCGACGTCGCTGCAGTACAGCCTTCGCGTCCCTTACCGGCACAACAAGAAACGGATCTGGACGTTTTGGCTAGGTATACAGAGTCTACGAGGACCACGGAAGGCCAGGAGGGGCAGGAGGGGCAGGAGGAGTTGATTGAGAAACAACAGGGCATTCGCGACGCACAGACAGAAGAGACTCAAAGCTTCAAGCTTGATTTTGCGGCTTTTGCAGCGCAGAATGCCTTTCGAGATTGATAGCGGCTAGCGGGCAAACGCGAACATGATTTACGTGAATCTTGTTCTTTCTGAAAAGAAAAAGGCAATCTGGTCCTTGCTGCGCGAAGATAGTGCACTTTGCGGATATGATGGGATGGTATGACCCCAGCTATCATGGTATCATCGCAGCACCCTCGTCACGTAAAGTGCGCGAAGATAAATGCAACTTTGGCGGCAGCGCTTCCTATATCCATGATTTCTAGCTCCAACATTAAGACAAGCACTGTCGGTGTATGTTGGAAAAGTCCGATGTCAGAGCTGTCGCATTGAAGTGGCAAGAGCGATGAGTGTGTGGGGCTCGCTCCTTCCCCTTTCGACGACCGAGGATTTTGCAATTGATCCACGACGTCCACTTGCAACTGACGAGATTTCATGTTGCCACGAGATCCAGTGACGAACGCACATGAAATCAATGCAGTAGTGTCACGGCATACCAATCAAGACTCTGTAACACATGAGCAGCTGTCAGGGCGTGACATTTGGTCAACTGCTGCCTTCTGTCACCATTCCGCCCGTCGCAACTGATCCCTGACACACTCGACCATGGCGCTAGCAGACGAGAGCCTGAGCTCGACCGCTGCCACCATAGTCACAGATGCTCCTCTCCACCATATCGACCTTTGCCATAGGCTGCAACAACTCGACCAGCTCCACCAGGAGGCGACTGATTGGCCTGGAGACATGGACGACGGCACTGCCAGCACGATGCCATATCCGCAACGCGCGACGGATAAGCAGCAACCGCCAAAGCTGACGGTGGCCCGTTTCTTGCGGATCCATCGTGAGCATGGCGGCATCAACCAGAACACCTATGAGGCTCTCCACCGCATGGTAATGCTCATCTCAGCAATAGGTAAGGACTTGCACGTCATCATTCAGTCTGACATCCAGTTCGTGAGCATCCTGAGGAACATGAATTACAATGCTGGGTGTGTAATGCAGGGGCTTGATAGTTTGAAAGGCTTTCTAGAGGACAGACTTCAGATAGCGGTGGACGTCTCGCAGGGACTGCCACCATTGACCGGGTGTGGAGAAGGTGGGAGTTTGCAGCAGAAGCTACAGGTCTGGCAATCAGCATTAAGGTGAGTCAGCAGTCGTAACAAAGGAGCACTGTGGATACTAACCAGCACAAGCACATTGCACGCTCCAACAGGCAATGACACCACGCTTTTCGAGCTGCTCACGATTCATTGCAATGACTCGGTATGGGATGACTACCTCGACCTCATTCGCCACAAACCGAATTGTCCGGCTTGGGGCATCAGATCTCGCATCTCGGGCATCCGCACCGTACTTGGTATGCTTCGGACGACTTGCAAGAAGGCCGACCGCGTAGTGACGGAGCTCGAAACCATGTTCGCCAATGGTCAGCGGACACATCAATACGGGTTGCAGTATGCCAAAGTATTCAGCCCGAGTTCGCATCGCTCGTCCAGGCGCCCAAGCAGACTGGTCACCAGGGTGCCGACTCCAGTGCCAGAGGAAGGTCAGGCCGAACAGCTCGCAGACGAGGGTCCTCCTCAGCTTCCGCCGCTGCCTTTCCAAGTCCAGTCATTCTCAGCTGTCGAGGAGGACATCGGCAACCACCCAGAGCAGTCTCGCGCCAAGGAGTCAACAAGCAGCAGTGTTTATACGGTGAGTGAACATGAGCATGAACCCAAGGCTTCCGCTATGCCGTCTCACAGGCATCTAACCGCATTGTATCACAGACCGACTCCACTGCGAGCCTAGCTCAGCCCAAGCCATGCCACCCAACTCGCCGTAAAGGCAGTTCGGCGTCGAGCGTGCCACGCGTGTTCACGGGCTCCTTCTCCGAGCTCGAGAAGGACATCTACACAATGGAGCTCCACAAGGTGAAGACACCCGAGACGACACAGCCAACGTCACCTGTTGGGTAGGTCATTATCCGACGTCAACGTCACCGACCAAAGTAAAGCCACTGATTAAGCCAAATGCAGATCACCGGTGTCTGGACCGCCTTCAGCACGCCTTAGCCCGGCAGTCCAACTTCAACGCCGTGCTGCTCTGCTCAGCCGGGATGCTCCATTCGAGGATCGCGAGATCAACGGCGAGGGCATCCGAAGTCGTAGACCCAGTATGCGCAGCGGCTCACAGCGAGCGGAGATACCAGGCGATGGCGGAGTCAGTTCATGGCTCGACTCGCGCTCAAGCAGGCTGGAGCTGAATCGCGGGAAGGCGGCTGCGGACGACTTAGCCGACAGATGCACCGTTGGGGTCATGGACCGCCACGGGCCAGAGCGGGACTGATCATGAGTCATCAGAGGTAGTGCAGAGGACCTTGGCTTTGACAAGGACATTGCGGAGGTGAAGACTGTCACCGAACTCATCGCCCACTTTAACAACAGACAGGAATGTGGCGCACCGGATGGGTCGGCATTGCCCTAGATCGTCGTCTTCGGCGGCTATGTCGTCCATGATTTCTCCTCGGAAGGAACTACCGGCTGTGGGCAAGGTAAACTCATACTGTGCTCGTTGCACACGAAACAAATGAGCAAGCGAAATAGTTCGTCGTATGATATTGTTCAGAGCCAGTCGCTGCGAGCCAGTCGCGGCAACGTCGGAGACGGCAGCCAGAGCAGCACATATCTTCTCGACTATGCTCATCCCGACAGCCTCGGTCGCTTCTTGCAGACTGTTGGTATGTCTAATCACGTCCAGGGTCACAGATCGCCATCTATTATACGCATGCGGGCTCAGGACATGTGTAAGGCTCTCTGCAGTTTGAATAACACGAGCCTGCCACTCTTGCTCGCTGCTGCCGAGCCCGAACAGCAGATTGGCTGTGAATATTTCCAATATGTAAGCCATGGCGGTCGATTGATATATCGCTAATTTGGCGGAAGCATCGTAAGTTGCGTACACTCGCCGGAGCGCATCAACATAGGGTGCTGCTGCAACCATGTTGAGTTTGGCGACCATTTCGGCCGGAGTCGAGTCTGCCTTCGCACGTCGATATGTGTTGACAGTCCAGTTTTGCAGCTCGTGGTGCAATACGCCCATTTCTTGAGCCAAATCTGTGTCTGCTCTTACAGGATCCATCCGAGTTGCTGTTGAAATAGTTCGCTTCAGATCAGCAATTTGCCGCTCAAGAATCTCGACCTGCGCGGACCTAGTCTGCGGGATGTGAAGCTCAGCAGTCGGCATATCGACATCTTTCTGCTTCTTCCGCTCGGCTTCGACATCACCAAACACGTCCGAGAATGGTGACCCCATTTCAGAACTTATTTTACTGTCCCTGGCGCTTTCTTTCGTCCCCCTGTCATCTTCCTGCACCTTGCCATCACGCGCACCAACTCGCTGCTTCAGCAGTTCGATCTCGTCTTCCAGTTCTACGCATCTCGCCTGAAACAATTGTTTCACCTCAGCCTCTTTATCACGTTCATCTCGCAGGTGTCCTATTTCTTTCCAATACTCGCGCTCCTTCTCCGCAAGCCGATCTGTACCCCTATCTGCACTGTGGAAGCGTCGCTTCGACTGGACCATGTCCGCAGATGCACCTTCCTTCTCGAATGCGGCTCTCAAGTGGGCAATCTTTGTCGATGTGCTCCGCAAGTTGCTAGGCCCTCTGGTGTCGGCGTCTATATGAGGGAGTAAATTCTTGAACTCGCCATCGACTTGCTCGGAAGAGTCCAATACAGCAGACGGCGTCAGCTGAAATTCGGTCTCTGATAGAACATGAGCCTCCTCCAAGGATGGTTCAGGTCTGTCGATCTGTACTGCAACGTTGACGGCAGGGTTGCTATCGTTTCCATTGCTTGTGGCAATGGCTTCACCACTCCCTACAGGCACCATGTTATCCTCAGCTGCTTCAGGTTCAGCATCCCGCCTCACACTGTCTGCCCTGATAGCGTGCCTACCGGGGTTGGAACACGGAGCTTGTGTATGGTCATCGAACATTGCATGCTTGAGGAATCGCGGTCACGCAAGCCGCAGGTTTCAAGACGGCTGAATTGAAACGGCACAGCGAACCACACCTCGGGACTTCCGCTTCAGGTACAAGAATGCTACTGAAATTGGAAGTGCAGCAGGAGAGAGTTGGGTGGTAGGTCATGCCAACGGATTCCGGCTCCTCTCGACACTCCGAATCATTAACGTACGGGAGCTATATCTCGGCCCAGACGCGGATCATTGATGGCGTTACTCCATCTATTCCGCCCAATCGATGCGGCTGAGATGTGTATCCTGACCTTGGGCACCTCAGGTTGACTGACCAGAGCTATGCAAAGACGATCAAGCCCACGAACGTCTTCCATATTATTTCCTCGATGCACTCGTGGTTCATGCAGACCTGTTCCAGCTACAGCAGAGGATGGTACTAAGTTTGGTACTTATCGGCCCCAGATTGCGGGCGGTCCAAACAGGATCCTTGCGCGCATCTAGTAGATCAAAGTCTCTTTTGGTCGCTGACACACTAAGGTAATGGATTGACTTGAACCCTCTTGTGAATCCGGACTCCGATGGCGCATCCCCAAGCGAAGCCTGAAGGTTGGTAGAGTGACATGAGACGACAGGTAAGGATTACTGCCAGGACCAGGTGAGCTTTCTTACTGCCTGATCCCGCGCATATCACGATGACTGCTTCGGCACCAAGGGACAGAGCTATAGAAGAGGGCCGGCGGTGCCATCGTCGCGGCTGAAAATCAATTATAGAAGCGGGCGCCAACGTTGGAGCGCTTTGCTTGGAAAAGGAGCGCATGGGTTTTCTGACTGCAGCCTATTTTACAGGCATCCCAACCACAGACAACACCGATTGCGGAAGGAGAGCTGAGGCAGGCAGCAGTGATAACCATGGCAATCGATAGACCATCGATTGCCGTCAGTCCTGTTGACAGCCTGACGAACGGAAATGGTACAGAGCCATTTTCTAAGCTCAATGGCGACATGAATGGCGATAGAGTCCCTCCAAAAAGCACGCATTCGCGCAATGCGTCAACGGCGACCACACGCACCACTACTTCTGTTTCGACAAGCGCAAACCAGACATCATCACCACAGACACCGAGTTCAGATGCACCGCCGCCAAAGAGGGAAGATAGACTGATTGTGGGCGTGGACTTCGGAACGACGTATAGTGGTGTCGCAGCAGTGTACACGGCAAACCCAGACGACATTGATATCATTAAGACATGGCCTGGAGGAAATGGGATCACGTCAGACAAAGTGCCGACAGAGATCTCATACACTGCGCCTGCAGAGCCTGCCACTCCACCTACACCACCAGCGACAACAAGTACACCTGGAACGTCAGTCGCCCAAGAGTCAGAAGACAGAGCTACACAGCCCGAAAGAGCAATCAAATGGGGTTTCCAACATCGACCAGAAGAGCAACGATTGCGGTGCATCAAGTTGTTCCTTGATCGAAATCAAAGACTGCCACATTTTGTGAGCCCATTGGAGACAGCAGCACAGTTGCGAACATGTAACAGAACCGTCATGGATGCTGTTTCAGACTACTTGACGAAGCTATATGAACACACCATTGAGACATTGACTCGGAGATATGGAGATGCATTCATGCAAACGACGAAGCTGGAGTTCGTTCTAACCGTGCCTGCTGTATGGAGTGATGCTGCGAAGAATGCTACCTTGCAAGCTGCAGAGCGGGCGGGGATGGGAACGAGGAGGGAAGTCGTGCTTGTATCAGAACCGGAAGCAGCGGCTGTGTATACTCTCAAGAATGTACAGCCTTCAGGTTTGAAGGTCGGAGACAACTTCATTGTCTGTGACGCTGGAGGCGGAACGGTGGACCTCATCGCTTACCGAGTAACCAGTCTGTCGCCATTGAGGGTTGAAGAGAGCGCAGTAGGTACTGGAGGGCTGTGTGGGTCTGCATTCCTGAATTATCGATTCGAGGATCACGTGAGGGAAAGGATAGGAAAGGAGAGATTCGACAACATGAAAGAGAAGAAGCCGAAGACGTTCAACATGGGATTGCGCTACTTTGAAGAATTTGTGAAAAGGAACTTCAATGAAGACGAGCATGTTGAAATCAATGTGCCGTTTCCTGGTCTGCCGGATGACGAGGAAGCAGGTCTTGATTCTGGATTCCTAATCATGTCGGCCGAACAAATTAAAGGCATCTTCGAGCCAGTTGTGAATAAGGTCCTGGAGCTGGTTGAGGGCCAAGTCAATGCGATTAGGAGCAAAGGCGAGACCGAAAGAGCGATCAAAGGCATCATCCTGGTCGGTGGATTTGGGCAGAGCAACTACTTGTACATGAAACTCAAGAAACACTTCAATCCTTCGCCACCACCGCCATATACCGAGACTCCTACGCATTCCGCGTCCACATCCGCATCAAGCCTTACGCTGCCACAGAACGTGGAGGTACTGCAACCGATGCATGCCTGGACTGCGGTCGTACGAGGTGCGGTACTCAGAGGGCTAGAAGGCGGAATGGTAGAGAAGCGGCAGAGTCGACTTCATTACGGGACGAGCTATGCGACTGTCTTTGACGAGGGCAAGCATCCGATCCAAGATCGTTATTGGAGCCCTCTGTGGGAGAGGTGGATGGTCAGCGACCGGATGCAATGGCATATCGCAAAGGTCCGTAATCCTCCTGGGTTGCTGCATGGTGGGAACGCTAACAGTGCTGCTACAGGGCACACCAATTTCCTCTTCAACCCCCATATCCTTCCACTACACCCGCAACTTCCGACCGGCACAGTCACTGATCGTGGAAGACGAGCTCATTGCTTGCTCCTCGGACTCTGCTCCCGATGCTTACACTCCCTCATCCAACCAGTCTCTTATCAATGTCTGCACGTTGACCACAGACTTAAACTCTGTGCCCAAGAGTCTGTTCACTAGATTGACGACGACGAAAGGCGTGGAGTTTGACAATCTGGACTTTGAGCTGCATATGAAGATTGAGAGTGCGCGGCTCGTGTTTGAATTGAGGGTTGATGGCGTAAGATATGGTGATGTTAAGGCGGAATTCAACTAACTGCAAAGTGAAAGAGGAAGGAGTGGCGGCAACTGCACAGACAAGACTGCGAAAAACCGACAGATTTGTTTATATGGGTGAGGTGTACGAAAGCAGGGAATGAACAGTGGAGTGTTGGCGCTAGGGAAGAACAGTGTTGATACTCTTTTGCTTGCGCCAAAATCGGATGGACCCAACGCGCTGTGTAAAGTACGCAGGGCGTGTGAAATCAAAGTACAGCATCACAATATTGGCACTGCATCCAAAGCGACGTCAAATAGTGCAAGAGTCGGACTATGGAAATTTGTACAAATTTAGCAGAAAGGCAACGCCTCGTGCTTTGACACGACTGTCAAGCACGAGTTATCGCACAGGCTACAGGTCTATCCTTCAAAAGGCGTCTCATAGGGCCTCTCAGCCTGCGGCGTCAATCGAGCCAGATGCCGCCTTTGACCGTCGACCCAGTCGAGAATAGCAGTGTGAGCACAAACTCTGTTATCCCACACCACTACAGTTTTCTTCTCCCACTTCACGCGGGCCTGCATGTCTGCACCCAATGCAATGTGGTCATACAAAAACTTGAGGAGATAGTCCGACTCCTCCTTCTTGTAACCCACAATACGGCGAGTAAATTGTGGGTTGCTGTCGTAGCAGTCAGCCATTAATGCTCAACAACGGGCAAAGTGAGGAGAAGTTGTGCTTACACAAACAGTGCCTTCTCGCCCGTTACGGGATGCGTGCGAACGACGGGATGGACGTTCGATACTGGCTCTCGTCGGACGATCGATCCACGGGCCAATGCATTGGCGGCCTGCTCGTGCGCAGAGTGGATGGCCTTGAGGCCATGGAGACGCTTCTGAAATTCGGGCGACAGGCGTTGATACGCCACCGCCATGTTGGCGTACAGAGTATCGCCTCCCGATGTTGGACCGTCAAGAAGGTACAGGAAGGTCGTGCTCGGTGGCTGCATCTCATAGGTAACGTCCGAATGCCATGTGATGCTGTTCTAAAAGTGATGGGTACAAGGTCAGTATGAATCAATATCTCATAATGCGTTGCTACCCATTGCTTTGCTTACCGTCCGCTCCTCGAAAAAGTCCCGAGCTGTGGTATCATCCGCTGACCTATGAACCAGATGAACTTTGGGAAAGCCTTTCGGTGCCCCGGATGCTGGATGAATGTGGGAGGGACCATAGTACTCTGCGAACTCCAGAGCCTTTTCAATAGGAAGGTCGGCAAAGTCTTGGTCCCGGAAGGCCACGACCTTGTGTTTGGCGACGAACAATGCTAGCTCATCCTGGCCAGCCTTGTTCAACGAGCTGAGCTGCACGCCCGTCACCTCTGCGCCAATGTTCGCCGTGAGCTCCTTTACTTTCACATTGGCATCCGCAAGCAGTTTTGGGAAGGTAGGGTCTGCGTTCAATCCTCGCTCCACGGGCTCGAAAGGCTGGTTGGGCGGGTATTTGGTGTCGTCCCAGTATGGCAGATAATTGGGGTAGGCAGCTGGAGGGTGCTTTGCAGAACCCTTGAGTTCGGCTTCATAGTTGGTCGTGTTAGCTCCTTGAGCAAAGGCTTCTTTGTACACTCCGTCACGGCCAGCTTTTGCCGGCTCGTCCACCTGCTTTCGCTCAAGTGTTTGGTAAGTCGATGTCTCGACTAGCGCTGGTGCCATCTTGCTGGACTTGTGACTTTGTACCGACGTGGCAACAACGGAGTAACTTGAGTTGATGAACAGAGATCGATCTCACTTGATCAGGCAAGACGGCCAGCAGCTCATAGACTCTCGCATCGGCTCTCCGGCATCGCTCCCTTTTGATACTGTCTGGAGGTCCTTTCGACAGATCACGCAAGCGGGGCTCGATATTGTCCTACTCGTTTCGGCATCCAACCATGTAAGATCGTGATAGGCGTGTGAAGAGCACACCAACATCAGCAGAGGCAACACTATAACGAGAGGCATAGGTACTGATGCCATTCGCGACAGAGGCAGCCCTCGAAGCATTGGAAGCTTCGGTGGGGTTCAGGCACAACATGAACCTTTCACGACCACGCATCCTCCTTCCTCACCCAAACACATCATTTAGCATCACGCGTGGTCGCGGGTACAGCAATCACGCGTACAACTGCTGGGATGGATGCCGGACAGTGAGGTGATATGGCGTGCTTCCCATCTTTCCCAGTTAGGCAGGCCGGCTCAACCTCCCACCCCAGCGCTCCGCCTTGGCACAGAGACGACAGCGACTTCAACATCACTTCCACGTCCTCGTCGTCAAGGCGATTTCCCTCTAAACGGCCCTCTTTCCGCATGGCGTGCTCGAGTAGCGCAACGAAGGCGTCAACGTAATGCCGCTAGAAGCGCTCGACGTTGATCTTGCCGAAGATACCACCGCTGTTTCATTCGCACGCCACGTTGTCGGTAGGCATTCGACGGCAAAGATGCCCTACTGCAGTCGCATGACCTGGCGCGGTCTTTCTGGGTGGATATCGAGTCCTGCCCACGCACCATGTCTGCCCACCCGGTTATTACCACTATTGATCCAGCATGAGTGTGGGCCTTCGCCATTCGTTGAGGACCATATCACGACATCAAGCTCAATGGGACGCTGGAGAATCATCTCACAATGATGTGCTTTCCTGTCTCCGTCCTCCATCGTTTTCTCGAGTGAGTATCTGCTCCTTCGCACACTTCCTTCATACCCCTGCCTTGTGAAGGCGAGCACGCCTTAGCAAAGCTTTTGTGCGGCAGAATTTTCTCTCGTTATCGAGATGACCGTCCTTCACCATGCAGACAAGAGCTCCGACAGCCAGGAAACCCCTCGCAAGTCCCATGAGTTTGGTCAAGATCTCGGCAAGGCGTTCCCGGAAGCTGTTCTGTCCGAGCCATCGAAGTTCTTTGCAGAGAAGAACGAAGGTCGCACAACTTTTGAGGACTCAGAGGCGCTAGAAGAATACTACAGACCGATCGAGAGTTATGAAGGCTACCACAGATATGACCCGAATCTCCAATGGGAGCCGAAGGAGGAGAAGAAGCTGGTGCGAAAGGTGCGTCAAGTGTCCGGGACGATGAATCGAGGAAATTGTCAATGAGCCCATTCACCTAATTCATCGCCTCTACAGATCGACTACCGAATTTGCACCTGGGTCTGCTTCATGTTCTTCGCGCTCCAGCTGGACCGCGGCAACATCTCCCAAGCCCTCTCGGACACCTTGCTCTCCGACCTGCACCTCACCACAAACGACTACAATACCGGCCAAACCATCTTCTTCCTTACCTTCCTTTTCGCTGAGCTCCCCTCCCAGCTCATAAGCAAGAAAATTGGCCCAGACAACTGGATCCCAATACAAATGGTCAGCTGGAGCCTCGTGGCGTCAATGCAAGCATTTATGAACAGCCGATCGAGTTTTTGGGCTTGTCGAGCTCTACTGGGTTTGATCGAGGGAGGTTTTATCCCAGATAATATTCTGTATCTGAGTTACTGGTACACCGGCTCCGAACTCCCGGTCCGCCTGTCTTTCTTCTGGGTCGCGTACCAAAGCACCTCCATCGTCTCCGCCTTCATGGCCTTCGGCATCCTGCACATGCGCGGGATCAACGGCCTAGCCGGCTGGCGCTGGCTCTTCGCCCTCGAAGGCACTCTGACTGGCCTCATCGGCATCATCAGCTACTTCTACATCCCCCCGGGACCTACGCAGACCAAAGGCGGCCTGAGAGGCAAGAACGGGTGGTTTAACGAGCGCGAGGAGAAAATCATGGTCAACCGTGTCCTGCGCGACGATCCGAGTAAAGGCGATATGCATAATCGCCAGGCGCTCGATCTCGGCATGTTTTGGAAGTGCCTGAAGGACTACCATATGTGGCCCGTCTACTTGCTCGGTCTCAGCTGGTGGCTGCCGGCCATCCCAATGAACTCCTATCTCACGCTCGTGCTCAAATCCGCTGGCTTCGGGACGTTCGAGACGAATTTGTTGACGATACCTGCGTACGTATTGTTTATCGTATTACTGCTGGCTATTACCTGGGTGTCAGAGAAGCTAAATGAGAGGTTCTTGCTGGCGACATTCTCTCAAATCTGGTGTCTCCCGCTCTTGATTGCGTTGGAATGTCTGCCCGCCTCACGGAGTCCATGGGTATCGTGGATTTTGTCGGTGATGATTTTTGCTATGCCGTATATGCATGCCATTATCGTGGCTATCACATCTAGAAACGCGGGAACTGTTAGGACCAGGACGGTGGCGACAGCGATTTACAACATGACGATACAAGCGTCGAACATTGTTGGTGTGAATGTATGTCGTCGCAATTACCCCATGAACTGTTGAGAGATGATGCTAATGATAACGCAGATCTATCGTACGCCAGACAAGCCTCTTTACCGGACTGGCAACAAGGCCCTCATAGCGCTCTGTTGCTACAACATTGCTCTGTTCATCTCCGCAAAGTTCTATTACGTCACCATCAACAAGCGGCGAGAAGCGAAGTGGAGCGGTATGAGCAAGGAGGAGAAGGAGGAATACCTGGCGACGACCACGGATCAGGGGAACAAGAGGTTGGACTTCCGGTTCGCGCATTGACGTGGTGGCGCTGTACATAGAGTGCTTCGATGGGTGCCGTCCGAAATCCAGTACTCTGTTCAGGCAGATCCTGAAGTTCACCAAGTTCTGATGATAATTTTTGCCCTGTAAAGTGGCATAGATGTTTCGGAGTCTTGAGCATGCGGGAGAAGAACTCCTAACGGTCTGTCAGGTATCTCGTCACGACCGCATTCAACTTCACTCCCCCCAAGGCACCTCGGCGATATCCCAGCACCTCCTCAACTTCTGACTACTACTCTGCTGATCCCTCAACAACCTTGCCATCTCCACCTCCCCAGGATGCAAATGCGCACCCGCCTGCTTCAAAAGCGAGACATGTGACTCCAACCCAGCATCCGCGGCAAGGAATAGCGGCGAATTACCAGCTTTGGTTCGCAAATGCACGCTCGCACCTTTCTGCAACAGGAAACGCAACACTTCGACATTAGGTCCTGTAGCCGCAAGATGCAGCGGTGTATTGCCTGAATAGTCTGATTCATTTAGAAGGTACTCAGGGGCATGAGACATCACCTCGCGGACCTGAGCTAGATCGCCGCCGGCTATGGCGTAGGAGAGGCGGCTGAGGAGTTCGTGTTTGTGGGATAGCGCTGTGTCGCCGGAGGTGAAGGAGACTTTTGATCTTTCTGTGAGTTCGCCTCGGATGCTCTTTCCCATCAACTTCACGACGTCTGCTGGGCTGATGTCTGGAAGAGCCATGAGGTAGGATAGCTTTGTTAACGCAGCTTCCGTCGTCATATCGTTGCCAGCTACGATGCCTGCTTTGCCTAGGATCTGCGCTGGTGCGTAAGTTGCACTCACAGAGCCGGTCAGGCATTGTGTGATGTTGACAATCACAATGCCACGTTGTACTGCTTCTGTGAAGATGTTGATCAGGGCGTTGTCTGGTCCACTTGGTGCATTTCCTGCTCCAAACGTTTCGAGCACTAGCCCACGAAGTCCCGGGACTCTGATCACGGCATCGACCATTTCTGGTTTGATACCAGGGAAGATTCGCAGGCATGCAACGTACGCGAGGTGGAGATTAGTCTGCAGACTCAAAGCCTTCAGCTCTGTTGGGCGATAGATGGCATCCCATGCTACGTGGATGTGAGAACTCGTGATTGTGGCCAGTGGCGCGCAGTTCGGTGACGCAAAGGCTGCAAATTGGTCTGCTGAGACCTTGGTCGTTCTGTTTCCACGGAAAAGCTTGTGATTGAAGAACAGGCAGACCTCGGGAATCAGAAAATGCCCAGCAAGTATCAGAGAGCCCAGGAGGTTATCAGTGGCATCGCTCTGCAACTCGTGGATTGGTGCCTGAGAGCCGGTGAGGATGACTGGCTTGCCTAGATCGCTGAGCATGAAGGAGAGGGCTGAGGAGGTATAAGCCAGGCTGTCCGTGCCGTGTAGAATAACAAATGCGTCGAATCTTCCAGTGCTGTCAGTACCTCATGTCGGTTTTGTACGTGCCGACCACCTACAATGAGTAGTTCCTTTCGATCGCAACGGCAATTTGCGTCCATCCCTTGGCGTCGATTGAACTACTGTCCAACAGAGTCTGGAACTCGAGCACTGCATATTGCACTCGCCGACCGTAAAGACTTTTGGGAGTTCGTAGGCTCTTTAGGTATAGTGCTCTGCCATCATCACCAGAGTATGCAGCCAGAGAGCCCGGATCTGACCCGTCGTTGAATTGTGGCCTTGGACGCATTCCACTATCGAGAAAGTCCGTTGCAGGTATCAAGCCGTCCGGACTTGGTCTCATGCAGATGGTCCCACCGGTGATAATGACCAGGACCCTGGACTCAGGAGTGCCCTCGAGGGAGGCGACTCTTTCAAGCGCCATATTGTCCAACGGACACTCCTGGGGTATGTCCTTGTCGATCTCGTGGTGGTAAAATCAGAGAGCACCAGCTTCGTGTTAGCCAGGATCTAAATGTGGCGCGCAAAACGCGTCTGCGTATTGTATCAAGGCGAGTGTCGTGCTTGCCAGCATTTTGCAACTTCTACACAGCTTTGGACAGGAATGTTTCCCATGACAGCCAAAAACTCCCGTCCTCGGGCTCAGCTGGCAAAACTTCGGAGCATTGCGCCGTGAGATGTGCTCGCGCAACGCGCAAGACCTCTCTGGCGGAAAAAGGTTGTTTGAAGGCCTGCCTTGAGCATAGAACGGCATATATCTAGGCAGATTGAGAGGTGACATGTGACGTGTTGCTGTAGAAGGAAAGCACGCGACATTCTCGAAGATGCGGCGCGGGATTGCAGGCCGAAGTCGCCCGAAGAGCTCTGGTGGGTGGCCCATGCATCATCATCATCAAAAGATTTGAGGAACTGGCATCGTCCTAACACTCCATTGCCACACATTTCCAATCTACTCTATACATATCGCTGCTGTTTGTACAGTCCAGCGCATCAGTACATAATTCCAAAATGATTCAACGAACAGTCCTGCGATCACTCCAGTCCGCCACGCGACAGCAACAACCTCTACGATCCATATCACGAACACCATTCCAGCTATCGAGACTATGCGCGGCAGCGCCTGCATCACAACGAACACCCTCGCAGCGGTGGTACTCCCAAGAAAGCGAGGCTTCGAAGCAAGAAACAGAAGAAGCGCAAGCCGACGCCCAAGGCCAAGGCGACAAAGCAACCTCATCAACCGACTCTCAACCCAAGGCTGAAGACCCTATCGCAAAAGAGCTCGAAGCCAAAAAGAAAGAAAACATCGACCTCACCGACCGCTTCAAACGCCAAGTCGCCGAATTCCGCAACCTTCAAGAACAAACCAAACGCGAAGTCCAAGCCACACGAGACTTCGCCCTGCAACGTTTCGCCAAAGACCTCCTCGACGGCGTCGACAACCTCGACCGCGCCCTCACGACCGTCTCCCCCGATAAACTAAACGCAGACACCAATAAAGATCTCGTTGACTTGCATTCGGGACTGAAGATGACGGAGAAGATTCTCTTGGAAACGCTGAAGAAGCATGGGATGGAGAGGTTTGATCCGGCGGAGACGGGAGAGAAGTTCGATCCGAATCGGATGGAGGCGACGTTTCAGACGCCGCAGCCGGGGAAGGAGGATGGCACGGCGTTCTTTACGCAGCAGAAGGGGTTTTTGTATAACGGGAGGGTGTTGAGGGCTGCGAAGGTCGGGGTGGTGAAGAACTCGTAGGGGCTGGAAATGTAAAGCGGATGTTGTGGGCAGACCAGTACCCCGAGAAATCGAGCAGGTTGTTGGAGGTGTCGTCTACATTCGTGTCGCGAGGATGGAAAGGCGCTTGGTGAATGCAAGGGTTCGGCCTGCGTAGTCGAAAGACTTACAATGCGGATCCTGACTATTCGCAGTTGGTTGACACGTTCGGAAGGTGTAAACAGAAAATGGCACATGGGCCGTGGGCGACGTGTACGATGAAGAGGAAGCGAAGAGCATAGAGGTGCTTACACGTGAAAGCGTGTGACACTGGCTCTTGAAAGTCTGTTGGTGTACGGAACGATCATATAGCGATGGTGGTCGTGGCCTTGTACAAATATATTCTCCTCTTTACCTCACTTTCATGACGCAGTGCGAGAAACGTTGCCAAACATTGACATGAACGAACTGTGAGCAGAGACGCGAACGGATATGAGACAGGAATTGGTGCAAATGTATACAAACGTTCTCCCGTCCTTAAACATTAATGACATCCCGTTTGTCCTGTCGCATAACTATATAAGGGTAGATATCCATCGCTTCGTCGCTGGTCATCAGCCGAAAACACAAATGCCGATTCGCCTAGTCTGGAGGCTCAACATTCACTATATCTTACAATTCTCCGTCGTATCATAATTCGCACCTCTTATCGAAATTTCACGCGCTCTCTAACGCGTCAAGCTGGCCTTAACGGCATCTAGTAGTTGGTCGCTGTGCCGGTGGTGTACGTTGGCTGGGGGACAGTGTTGTCGTAGCCATATGGGTTCACTCCAGTTCCTTGTGGCTGAGTGTAGTATCCGCCATGGGTGGCATGGGGCACAGCGCCGGTGGTGTCGACTTTGTCGTTCACAAGACCGTTGTTGCCAGCCATCGTCGAGCCGGTGTAGGCCGTGTCGTGCGACGGACGAGTGTCTGGGTGGCCCGCAGCGAGACCGCCAGCGCCAGCACCTGCACCGACAGCAGTTCCAGTCATGCCGAGCTCAGTGTCCTTGTTCGCGTTCTTGTTCTTCTTGCCGAAGAATCCGCGCTTCTTACCTAGGCCAGAGGTGTAGTTGTTGTCGGGGCTTGGGCCGTAGCGCTTCTCCTTCTTGTGGCTGCGGACGAGCGCGACTTGCATCAGCGCTGTGCACAGAAAGAGGAATGCGCCGATGATCGAGACGGCAAACGCGGCGGTATTGAGTCTGCACGCGGTGCGCAGGTGGACAGAATATACGACGTCGCCGTTGCCAAATCCACCGGTGCTCTGGTTGGCCTCGCCGCTGCCTAGCGGAGTGCGCACGAAGCCCTTGCAAGACGAGGCGCCATGACGGGTGAGGATTGCAATCGCAATCATGCAACCGATGAAGCAGACATCGAGGACGACGGCCACGAAGGCGAGGAAGGAGATGCCACCGAGACAACAGGTCAGGAGTACGGCGAAGATCAGGTAGAGTGTCGCTGCGCCTGAGAGACCTTCTACGGCCTTTTCAGATTTCGAGATCTAGATTCTATATGTCAGCCTGCCTATTCGCACAGATGGCGCGTGAGTAACGCGTACAAATGCATTCCTGTCCGCCAAAACCGACAGGAAGTACGAGTAGATGCCCAGTATGATCCCTGAGCAGCAGAATGCCAGCGCGTACAAGAACGTCTGGAAGAGCCGCAGGAAGCCGCCCTTGATGAGACCCATGTTGCCGATACAATAATGCCCTGGACTTGCTGTGCAGTGGGGGTTAACGAGGAGAAGTAGATGTGCGGAGGGTGGTGCCTGGGCTGGTAACGTGCAAGTGACAGTCGCTGAGATGATGTTTCTCGTGCACACAGCCGTTGCAATGGTAATTTAAGCACCGAGCCATGCAGATCACATGTGCCTTGGTACGTCATTCAGCAGCGCAAGGTTTTGACGTTGTGTGGGTCACAGCCACAATCTGGCTGTGAAAGGGTGAAAGTTGTAAGCGCATTGTCGGTGTGGGCGCCGTGCGGCGTGCCGTGCTCTTGCCTTGACTACAATCAAGCCGACCAAAGGACGACATTGCAGCACGATGAGTGGATGCTGAACTTTTGCTCGCGCTGCAGTATATGCTCAGCAGATTGCCCGGCTCTCCAAAATTGCTGGATCCCAGGCAGCCACAACTTCTCTCAATACAATTCCCTGCCAAGTCTGTCTCGCCGTACGAACAAGCCACACCTCGCCAGCCTCTGCAGATTCTCACATAAATTCCAAACTCCCGAATCTAGCGCAGATCGCGAATGCCCAGGCAGCCTCTACCAAGTTATTGCAGGAAACTGTATCTTCCGTCACTCGCACAAAGCCACTGCAGTTCCTGAAGCAACCCTGCTCGCGCGCAACTTTTCGCAAACCTAGCCAGGCAACTAAGAAGATCACTGCCACAGCCGGACTTCCAAGACTGGTGTTGTCGCGACGTAGCCATGACTCGATCTATGGATTGACTGGAATCGGGCAAGTCCACGTGTGCTGGGGTCTGATGTGATGTTATGACATGTCACTCACGATCGCTTCTTGTTAACCACGACTCGCTTTTGATGATCACTCAGAATATCCGCCACGGCAAGTCTCAGTCCACTAGGCCGGTGTCGACGGGTGCCATGCTTGACCGCTTCATGATGCGCTTGACCGCTGCTTAATGCAGCACGAATATGTGACGCGATTGACGGATAGCCAACGAATGGACACAGTGAGACTGTCTAAATGCCCAACACTTGACCAATCAGTCAACTGGGCTGATGGGAGCACTGTGCTTGGCCGAGCAAAAGAGGACTGTTAACTGCGGAGGCAAAAGGGAAGGCTTGGGTTTCGCTTCTGAGCGCAATATCACAAATCGAAGTCATTGTTCTTTTCAGGAAGACACAGCGCAACAACGTGGCCAATCGCGATTGTATGAAGGAAAGGAGCTCGACAGTGCTTTCACCGCGCGTACGCCAAATCGATACGTCCTCAATCAGGTGAGGTGGAAGCCTTGAAGTTGCAGACTGGTGCACGATGAGGCTATGCGACTCACCTACGAGACATGAGCGTCGTCAGGGAAGTACATTCGTCCTCGTCTATCACTACATGTACAGCCCCTCTCAGACCTCTCCCGACAACCTTACCAAAACCTTGACCTGGTTCTGTTTGTCCTTGATCAGCGTCTTAAATCCCTCCTCCACCACCTCATCTATCCTGACCTTCTTCGTAATCATCTTCCTGCACATGTTCAGCCTGCCGTCCGATATAGCCTGGATCACTTGCTCAAAATCCCCTTTGACAAATGTAGCAACACCCATATAATTTCTCTCCCGGAAGACAAGATCATTTGGAAAAATAGTACAGCGCTTTTCCCAGATTGCAATATTGACATGAGTTCCACGAGCTCGTAGGGCAAGAATGGCCTGGTCGAGTCCAGGCTGCACGCCAGCGGCATCATAAGTCACGTCGACGCCGCGGCCACCAGTCAGCTCCTTACATCTGGTTACGATATCATCCTTGGTCGGATCGAGGACAATATGCGCTCCAAAGTCTGCGGCGAATTCTTTTCGCATCGCTGCGACTTCCGAGACGATGATCTGGCGGGCGCCACGAGCTCGCAGGGCCTGGATAACGGCAAGACCGATAGGACCTCCACCCAAGACAAGCACGGAATCTGTGGGTTTGAACGGCGACATGTTCACGGCGTGCCAGCCCACTGCTAATGGCTCGACGAGCGCGCCGACCTCGAGGCTGACGTTGTCTGGGAGCTGGTACACGGCATACTCGGGTACGACCACATGCTCGGACAAGCCGCCTCCCCAGCCTGAAGACCGTCAGTTGTATCACACATAGATCTCGCATGGGCACAGCGCACCAGTCAGTCCAATGAAACCATTCTTCAAAAGCGATAGGTGGTACGTCAGTAAATATCTCAGACGCGAAATACGACCCTACCCATCAGCACTGACCTTATCACAGCAATTGATGGCGCCATCTTGACAAGCGCTGCAATCACCATCGTACAGAATCGGCTGCACGCATACTCGGCTCCCGACCTTGAATCTTTCTGAGACCCCGTCGCCAAGTTCTTCGATCACACCGCTGAACTCGTGGCCGAGAGTTAGTGGCACTTTTTCGCCAGTGAGCGGATGCGGCTCCGTGGGACAAATTGAAGGACCTCCCATGTATTCATGGAGGTCAGTTCCTGTCGGCTGTGAATTTCGGGTGATGATGAAGCCCGTAGACGAACGAGAGCATACCACAAATGCCACACCACGCTGGCTTGACTTTGATCTGACCTGGACCACAGCTGGGCTCAGGGACATCTTCGAAGCGCAAGTCCTCCTTGCCGTGGAATACGACTGCTTTCATCTTGCCACCCTTCAATGGTGCAGGCTGGTGCTCGAGTTTGTGGTCGCCATTTTGCGTTGATGCGTGCGGCTGGAGGCTGTCAACTCGCTCCATGATCGAACAGAGACGAAAGAAGAATGCTGTATTGTTGCTTATCTTGGATGAGGAAGAGGACAATTAATCTGCCTACCTCAAGTATTCAACGTATGGAGGCCGTCCCACTACCCTCGGATAACCTCTTTGGAATAGTCAACGCCATCAGACGCGGCCTGCAAGCGAGACAATGTAAACGGGGTGCTTGGTGCGATGAGGGGTGTTCTTCTCCCACTGAGCGGTGCGGGGTGTGAGGGGCAGCTTTGATATGTTCCAGGATGGCAGCCGGCTTGGGTGATGGAGAGGATGCCGACAGATGTGTTCAGCGACCAGCCTCGGGCTTGCTTGCCGCTGCACTGGAAGAATTTCTTGTGGTCGGGTGGTCAATGTACCTCCTCCCTATTATGGCATCGGCGATTGTGGCCAAGTCGAAGCGCCCTCACAACCTCAGTGTCGGTAAACAGCCTGGAGAGCTTTGGTGGGGTGGACAACATATGCCCCGCGCACGTCATGCTCGACTTCTTGAGGCTCTGTGAGGCTCAAGGCCGACCACCTAGTAGACGATGATCGCAAACCATTGTCCGGGTAATAGGCTCCTTGTGCCTGGAGCTAGGGAAGGCGTGGAACGGATCCAAGCCCGTCGAAAGACTGCGGTAATTGGCCATTCGATGGCACAATGAACTGACTTCCTACGACAACGTGCATGAGACGCGCTACGGAAAAACTCAGCTGGCATGAGGTGTTGTTTGGTTCTTGACGGCGGATGAGGTCACCCCAAGAGCTTTGTTTGGGAAACTCCATACATTTTTCCGCCGACGTGGTCTCTTTTTACTCACCATCACTCACCCACACAAAACACCAAATTTCCTAGGAAGCATCACCGCGAACACTTCAGATTACTATCAATCAAATAGCAAAGATGCCTTACCCAGAGACTGCCGAGGGTTTCGTGATCAAGGATCAGAAGAAGTGGCAGGAGGTCAGTGATGGACACACCGTGATGGTCAAAAGCACGTGCTGACATTGATGGCACATTTAGTTCCACAAGGAGGAGTTCAAGCTCAAGCCCTTCGAGGACCGCGACATTGACATTGCCATTGACGCTTGCGGCGTGTGTGGTTCTGACGTTCACTCCATCACCGGCGGTTGGGGAGAGGTCCCATTGCCACTCTGTGTTGGGCACGAGGTCATTGGCCGCGCTGTCAAGGTCGGCAAGGATGTCAAGACAATCAAAGTAGGCGACCGCGTTGGTGTCGGCGCTCAGATCCAGGCTGATCTTACTTGCGCCAACTGCAAAGCTGGTGAGCTCCAATTCAACCCGTCCTGCGCAAAGCTATATTGACAGTATCCGCAACTAGATCAAGAAAACTACTGCCCAAACTCCGTCGACACCTACGGCGCTCCTTACAAGGATGGCACAATCGCTCAGGGTGGCTATGCTTCGCATATCCGCTCCCATGAGTACTTCACCTTCAAGATCCCCGACAACATCGAGACCTCCATCGCCGCACCAATGATGTGTGCCGGCCTCACTGTTTACTCGCCTCTCGTGCGCTTAGGGTGTGGTCCAGGCAAGAAGGTGGCCATCGTCGGTCTCGGTGGTCTGGGTCACTTTGCCGTGCTCTGGGCTGTAGCTCTGGGCGCCGAAGTTTACGTCCTCTCACACAGCCCCAATAAGAAGGACGACGCTCTCAAAATGGGCGCCAAGCACTTCATCGTCACGAACGAGGAGAACTGGCACAAGCCGTACAAGTTCACCTTCGACTTCATCCTCAACACCGCCGACGCAGTCCACAAATTCAACCTGTCCAACTACCTCGGCACGCTCAAGGTCATGGGCCGCTTCCACATGGTCGGTCTGGGTGACGAGCCGCTCCCAAGCATCATGGCTCAGGATTTTGCACCCAACGGCTCTTACATCGGTGCTTCGCACATTGGTAACCGCCCGGAGATGCTTGCTATGCTCGACCTTGCGAGCAAGCAGAACATCAAGAGCTGGATTGAGGAGATCCCGATTAGTGCGGAAGGCTGCAAGGAGGCGGTCACGCGGGTGAAGGACAACAAGGTGCGCTACAGGTTCGTGCTTACGGACTACGACAAGGCGTTCGGCAAGCGCGCTGAATAGATGGTCGTTGAGCTTTACGTGCATGACAAGGGCAAAAGTTTATGATGATGTTGGTACATAAGGTAGCTTAGCATAGGCGCCACCGGTATGCTTGATAACGATACCTGCCAACTCCGCCGGCAGACCTGTAATGAATGTTTACCAAACGCTACGCGCGAATATGACTCGACCCTCATTTTCAAATCACGATACCCGTGAACTACACCCAAGACAATTACACACCCTCTTTGGAAGTCACAAGTACCTTGAGGCGTACACTCCGGGCACGGGAAAGGTGGTATCTTGACCGCAAGTCACTTGAGCCCGGTCCTCGGGTTGCCCAAATTCTCAGCAGCCCCAGCCATGCTTTCTCTTTAGTACTTGACACCAGGACATCGGGCCCAAAGACGGCAAGGACGGGACTCTTGAGCGAAAATTTCGGTGGTACTAGGGTAAGAGAGGGGTCTAGACACCCTCGTTGGAGCGTTCCCGACTTGGATCGACGGGGTGTATGGAGGGGCGTTTGAGGCAACTCTAGGTGAGAGGTATAATGAGTCAAAGAACTGCAAGCACCGATGATGGGATATGGCGATTCATCAATTATCACTTTCCGTCAGCTGGCGGAATCGCTTCTCCCAGTAATCATAATTGATCTTTCGAAATCGCTCCTTCTCGTCACTCTGTCCTCCTTCGATCTTGGCTCGCAAGGACGCCCAAACCGTGGAGCTCATGCCTGCCTTCGAAGCCGTTATATTCCTGCCCGCGCCCTTGATCACTGTAAAGTCCCCATACGCCAGGGCCTCCTGAACGACCTGATCAACTTCCGAGACGTAATCGTCGAGACTCCGGACCACACGGTATGCGGAGCCTTGGTCGAAGAACAGCATCTCAACAGACTTCAATTTGCCAGTGTGGTGGAGGACATGTCGCAGCCTTCTGAGTCGTGTCACAGTTTGATGCACGGCGAAGTGGTTGGAGCTTTGGTTGGTAATATCCAATTCGGTGTGCCTCAGCCTGAGAAGGAGGTCGCATTTCTCCATGTCGCTGAAGTTCTTGAGAGGACGCCGGATCACGTTGTCTGGTTCGTCGCCACGGAGACTTGGCAGACTCGGATTGTGTCGTATAGCATCTCGATGCAGTCGGGGTAGATCGAGCGGCAAGTTAGAAGCAGGGCGATTTGTTTTGGTGTTTCTTTGCCGAGGCGACGTGTGCTGTGGATTGAATCCCAGATGACGGGAGGTTGCCTGCAACGAAGATCTGCCAGGATGTAGCTGAAGATGTGTAGTTGTAGTTCGGCTGGAAAGGATTGCAGGTGGCTCTGAGGTATCGCGTCATTGGGGACGATGTGTTCGTTCATGTTGAGGTCGTGCAGATGTTAGGGAGCGTTATCTGCTGAGCTTGCGATGAGAGAAAGGTTCGGTTGAGTTGTAATTGAAGTACAGTACCAAGCAAGCACATGACCCTCGAAGCTGATCATTTCAGCCCTGCAGGATCCTTGTATTGTTGGGTCCATGCAGAGCGCGCTCGGAATGGTGGTATCTCGCAGCGTCCAAGACTCGTAAACAGCCTTTGATCTATTGATCCTGATGATGACGGGACACCGCTTTGCCTGGAGAAGATTATGAATCGCAGATATTAATCAACCAACGCCTAATATCAACGGAACATCTAGGCGTACTGATGTTTCCTACCACCGTCCTGTTGAGGTGGGTCCATGATCTCGCCCTTCGCACTGCTCGGCTTACGACGTGCCTCCCCGATGATGGCGCAAGCCATGTAGATCAACCAAATCACACCAGCTGCAACGCTGTAACCAATGATTGCGCCACTCGGAGGAGCGTAGATGTGTGTTTTCTGCGCCAACCACAATCCAAGTCCACCATTGATGATTCCGAGTGTGATGATGATCCGTCCAAGCCAGATATGTCCGTAAGACCAGATCACACGGCGGCTGTGTCTCTTGAACATGACGTGATGCAAGATCCCCAGGAATGGTTGGAAGAAGAGGACCACGAAGAGCACGATCCCGATAATCGCGTGCGCCTGGTTGAGCATGTGGAGATGGGTGGCCATGTAAGCCCCGAGCCCGAATGCAGCAATGTAGAGGATATAGGCGATGGCTTGGATGAGGCCGTGGACCCACGATAGGCCAGGGAAGGAGGCGATGCGGATCAAGATGCCTCCAACTGGGAATACGAGTCCGAAGGCCAGTGTTGCGAGGACGGCATGCGCGGTGATTATGGTGGTGTACTGTGAGAAGAACGATTCGAAACCGCTGGAGAATGGGTTGTTGCTACTTCCGCTGCCACTAGAGTACGGATTGCCACCGCTGGAGCCGCCAAAGTCTTGGGCGTAGGCTTGAGAGGCTGTAGAGAAGGTCAGCACATGTTTTCGTTCAACAATGTCAGGTTCATGCATTACCTGCCGCCAGCACCAATGCTGCTCTGATTGTGCCAGTCATTATTACTCCGATTCGTTTGCTAGCGGTGCAATATTGCAGGAATGAACTGGAAGTCTGAACGTGAGAAGGAGGTAAGTTTTAAGATAGCAAAAGAAGAAGATGTAGAGATGCTGACGACGATCAACCAGCCCTACAGGAGTTCTTGTGGTCATTTAAAATATTTGGCATTCAACATCTCCTGGTAAGATAGGAGCTGCATTGTGGCAAAAGACCAGGGTCCGGACTGGAGACATCCAAGCTTCACATCCGAGCGCACGAGGCCACGTTGATTGCTATTCCGGGATGGGTTCAGCTTCTGAACAATTGCCGTCGTTTGTCACTATGGTGATGACAAGCTATGTGGAATATGCTGTTGGTACGCATGACGTGGTAAATGCTGGTATGGGCAGCTTGGCGCAGCAGAGATTGCGTGTTCCAGTTCTTGCAGCTGGTTGTGAGATGACCGTCGGATGGTAGGTATGATTCATACGTGTCATGGTCGTTGGATCTTATTTTCGGCGCGGACTTGGAGAGCCGAAAAGTTCTAAGTACGCGACGGGACGTGGGGCGCTCAAGGTGACACGTGAAGAGCGGGTCGCCGTACTTAGGGCAATTCTGGAGGCAGGACGATCTTTCCAAGATTTATGCCTTGTCTTATCGTAACAACACCGCTGCATTGTTCGTTATGCTGCAGCATCTTCGTGGCAGCTTGGCATCTGCGTCTGCATCTCACGCTACGCTGACTTTAGAGTTGAGATGTCAGAGCACTGATGCCGACGCGGAAGTGACATCCTCTGAGAATAGCTTCAGGGCGGCCGAACATCATGACCATCGTCGATGGGGATGGAATGGGAGTAGCCAGGTGCTAGGAGTGCTTGATGGCAATTGTCGAGACGTTCAACTCCTTTCCTCTCGTCCTCGTTTGCATAGGTAATTCAATGGGCCCGCATACCGTTCTACTACTGCTTCGATATAAGTCCACGGACACACTGCTTCACCTTGACCATAACTGAGCTGGCATAGGCCCTCTTGTCGTCTCGATCGCCAAATCGGTATACTCGTAAGAGATTTTCGGTCTCACCATTAGTCAGGCGAGCCATGAACGAGGCTTGACGCCAGTAGGCATTGATGACTTTGCGCAATGCGTCCTGTTCTGCATGCGCTGTGGCGCATGCCGCAGAAGGACTCTCAAACTTCCGCGTCCCTTGGCAATTTTTTACAAAGCAATCATACGCTGCATCGCTGATGGCGCCCTTCCCGACGATGCTGAATCTCGAACTCAAGACAACACATCTGATTTGCGCTACTGCGATGAGTAATGTATCGCAGGGTAAAGGGCCTTCGCCCACATCCCGATTCCCAATACCGAGGGAGTCTTCCTCACGATGTCCAACATCGAACCTTGAGTACCACCATCTATGGCCTCTGAAGTCAACCTTCAAGCGTTGCAGAGGTTCCTCCCGGAGCTCGAGCAACTGCTTGAGCCAGCCAAGAAGTATGCTCATAGATTTGGAACTCTCGACAATGGGTCCATCCAGGCGAAAGATGAGGCGCAAATGGCGGGTTTCCAGCAGAAGATCTCGCAGGCCACCTAAGCGTGCAGCAACATCCTCTGATCTCTCCCGGCGTTCAAGTGAGAGTGTCTTGTTGGGACTTGCGCCCTCGAGACATAGTACGAGGCTTTGGTTTTCGAGGAGATAGTCCTTGGCTTCGGTGTAGAACGACTTGGAGGCCAGGAATACCGCGGGTGGGTTTCGACCAGAGCTTCCAGCTACGCAATGCCGTAGGACAAGCACACGTGTCTTGATGATATGTTTGTAGACATCCGCTCGAAGCTCGGGCGGCAGGCGGCCCAAGGGCGATTTCGCAGCCTCCTCTGAGGGTCTTTTGACCGCAGAAGTTGCCATTGCAGTAGATGGTGGGCATCGATTTGTGTGGGACGTAATGTTGATGAGTCTCTACCACTAGATTTGCATGTTCCCAATGCCACTCTGCGAGGCGTTGGTGTCCCGCATTGGCTTGACAATGATAAGAGTGTCGGTACGAAGGTAGGAGGTAGGATGAGCCGTGAAGGTGACCATCAACTTTTGACCTGCAGGGTAGAACCCGTGATTCCGCTTTAAACCCGCACCTACTTCCTCATACCTTACCTCCATCACGCATCACAGCACTTCACTTCAGCGTCTTCTGCCTGAGTTTTCAAAGATCGGACCGACAAGAGAGACCTTGACTGCACAGTCTTGCGGTCTTCCAGATCTGCTCGCCACCGCAGTTCAACGATGACCGTGGTCTTACCGCTCTGTGCACTGCCACGCAACTCAGAGAGGGCGATACAAAGTCGATCTTCAATAGTGCAACGACATTCTTTTCAATGTGCCGCTTTAGCATTATTTAGGAGATCTCGCATATCAAGGCTCACTGGACCCATGTGTAGTGAGAGCTGAGCGCGACCTCGTACTCGAAATACCCCAGCACTCCTGTCTGCCTACTTTGCGCGATCGCCGGTCGAATAGTGTTTGAGGTTGCCGCTTTGAGGGTTTGTACGGACTGCGACGACGGAGTTGTAACCAGTGTTGGCCTGCCAATTCAAGGCGTGCTCAAGCCTAGGGGGCTGTGAAAGCTTGACGACTGAGAAAGCGCCATTTCCTGGGAAGACTGATCTGTACAGGCTGGCCATTATCGATGATCGCCTAACAAAGTTGACAAGATTGTGAGGGCCCTATCACGATGGCGCTTGTGCGCTCCTTCGATCTTGCGGTGGCGGTGACCGATGCATCTTGTTGGCGTCTGCCAAACAAGGATCTTACGGTAGTCCGGTGGCAGTTTGATGAAGATGTCATACAGGCGCTTGCTTCTGGTAGGTACGGTGGATGAAATTCCGTCTGCAGCGTTGCAGGTCCTGGTATCTGCCGCCTCCAGTGCCTAGCCATTGCGCCAAGGCCTGAATAAATCGCGCTCAAGGGTCCTACCATGCTCCGAAACAGAGGGCGCACATTTGTATAGTATCTCTGCAATGCTGAGCTCGCGGTCCGTACTGATATCCATACGTGACTAGAGGATCGCAGGCCGCGCCGGCGAACGGGGTCTGGTCGATAACATCCGTGCTCAAGAAGATTTCAAGTGTCATGCTCTCATCGCACCAAATCGACCAGAGTAAGGTCTTGCGAGAACGCCCTATCACCTACGGTGTCCAATGGCGGGAAGATTCTCTTAGCCCACGGTTGCCGCCAAGGTCGTACAATTGATCCCGTTCCCAACATGGCGCTATCAAACCAAATGAGACACACGAGAATATGGCCTGGAACATCTCGCAACCTGGTGCGGAAATTTCCGTAATAGCCTGTTTCCTGTAGTATTTAGGGATGCCCTGGCTTAGAAGTCTCAATGTCTCATCAAGCTTGACATTCAAGCTCGCGATTTAGCCCAGTTGTGAGCACACGCAGGGTCTGCCAATGATCCGGGCGTGCGGGTGCCACGTAAGGCTTGGCACGAGCGCAAGAAGACCCTGCATCTGCTCCTTCCTATCCCGGCGGCACTAGCGCAGGGCGGAGGTCGAAACAACTTTACATGCGGCCTATCGCTGACTTATATCCTTTTTGATACTGATCGCTTCGCGGGCACATGTACATAAGCCAATCGTGGTATCGCCCAGTTCCGAACCCTGCTCTATGTGATCGCATTCTCACATATTCGCGAGACATCACTAAGTAAGAAGCAAAGGGATGTCGGTCCTGTTGGAGAGAAGATGCAATCGGGCGTCGGGCGTCATCACGGGATTGCAGTCCCGACGTGACAGGTTTGAAGGGTAAAAGCTGCTTCCAGTGCGACAACTCTTACAGATCTTTGCATGACAATAGACGACCTCAATGCTTTAATGCCCATTCAAAAACATCGGGGTGTGACTTCGCCGGCTGAACATATTTCAGACTCCTGTAGGTCTGCCACAGAGCTTGAAGGAACGGTGTCGTGTCTTTCTTGTAACGGTCCCCAAGTAACGGCTTGATTGCCTCCGTAGCCTCCTCGGCGTGATAGAATGGTATTCTCCTGTCGCCTGGTCAGTGTACGCATTAAATGCCTAGATGCTCTGCAAGCTTACGAGAACGTGTGATGGATGACATGGCTGTCAATGATGTGATGAAACAAGTGCCTGCCGACAAAGCCGAAGTCG
Source organism: Teratosphaeria nubilosa (assembly GCA_010093825.1). NCBI lineage: Eukaryota > Fungi > Ascomycota > Dothideomycetes > Mycosphaerellales > Teratosphaeriaceae > Teratosphaeria > Teratosphaeria nubilosa. Next base: position 138,666 of record ML995848.1, read on the forward strand.
CGGTCGATGGTGGACAAGGCGCCTTTCTCGTATGTCCAAGTCTCAGGCCCAAAATGGTTTACACTGGCATGGTTGTGGTGCAAATATGTGATTGCCACTGAGAATGTCAGACAGATTAGCGTGGGATGGGTGAATTGCAGGAACCTACCAATCCAGTGATTTACCCATAGATACGGCACACCATAGAAGAGGAAGATCTTGGATGCTCCCATTTCTGCCCCAGCGACTGCCAGGATCGCTAGCATTGTAACGATACCAACGTCCGAAAGGAAGACGCCGAAGCGCTGTTGTGGCGTGAAAAGATTTGACCATGGGTTGAAATGATTCCGTAGCCAGATGTGCTCGGGTGCTGAGGGATCGTTTCGACCGCTCTTAGGTCCAGTCGTGACATGGAAAAACAGGTAAAGTGGCCAGCCGATGAGCTGGTGACCGAACAGATTGATCAAGCTGAAGAAAGGCGCGTCTTCGCCCGATTCGGATACCGCCGTATGCCAAGCAGGTCTCTTCTTGACGTTCTGTGCAGTGTGTGGTACGAATGCCGTATCCTTTTCCATATGATTCGTATAGCGATGGTGGTTGGCGTGGCTGTACTTCCAGGAGAAATAGGGCACTAGGAGTATGCTGTGGAGTACGAAGCCCACGGCGGAGTTAGTTGTATCATGCTCGAATAGGGCACGATGTCCGCACTCATGAGCGATGATCCATATTCCAGTGAAGACTAGGCCTTGGAGGAAACCATAAGTCGCCCAGGCGATGACACGAAGGAACCCATTCTGCAAGGACGGGATCCAGGAAGCCACAAAGAAAAGACCAATGGACAGTGCTGCGTCCCTTAAGATGTATGCCGAGGTTTTCCAGACGCTTCGATGGAAGCAGTGGTCAGGTATTGCCAGTCGTAATTCTCGAAGAGTAGCTGATCGCGCAGTCTTGGGCTCTATGGGATCAGAAATAAGGACCTCTCTAATACTGGTCACTGAGTCGTCCCTCTTACTCGCACCAGCGGAGTCTATCCTATTTATTGTCGCCATTGTGCGCTTTCTCAATACGTCTGGATTGAAGGTGTCGCATGCTCTCTACGGAGAGCTGCTGACGTGTGCGGAAATTGCAAAAATATAGGCATATTCGCCCAGACTGCCGGCGCCTTGCGCTAATAGACGAAAAGTCTTACCAGTGAAAGGCGCAAGCATCTTTGCGTGATAGGCCCAACCACCTGGCAGATGGACGACCGGATCATTGATGGCTCCCAGATGACATGTGAAAGCAATCGTAAGTTGTGTGGCCAGTCACCAGTGGCCTTGGTTAGATCGGCTTGTGTCCGTATTCGAGCCCTGGCATGGACCTCCGGCATGCCATCCAAGAACCATCAGCCTAGACCAAGTGGCGGCGATATGGCGGAGATTGACACGTGCATGAGGATGCATGCTAATTACATCACGCAGGCAAATCAGAGGCATGGTCGTGGTGGCGATTGAGCCTGGTCTGCTGACGGTGCATGGTGAGTATGGACCCGTAAGGTGTCACGATTATCGATGCTTTTAGGTCACATAAGGCTCGCGAAAAATCCCGAAGACGGAAGACCTGAGGTGTAGTATGTCCGCACGATCGTATATACCTTAACAAGGGGAGCCCTAGACCTTGTCGCTACTTTAACAATTGCCAGAGCAGGAGCCGAATGGCGCGACTCGGGTACCACCTTATCGCGGTCATAATCGCTGTACCGCGATTGAAAACACGTAACCAAAGAAAACGCTTCGTGCCGACCACCGCAATCGCGGAAAAGGCCTATCCTTTCTCCCATTATATTTATCCTACTCCGGAGGAAAGCACCGAAGCTCCGGCTGGGCGCCCGCCGCAAGATAATCGAAATTACACGCACTTCTGCTACCTTCTGCCCAAACTCACACATTTCACCTTCCATCTCTATCCAGAGGCAGTCCATCTTTCGTGGGCCGGCCGCTCGTATTAGCAGTATAATCGACTACAATAAAGTACAGCGATACAAGTTGGTGATGGACTTTGGCTTGCTTTATAGGGTTGGATCTCAACATTAACTGCAGTAATACACATGCCTATTAGCCTATTTAATAGCGCACAATCATCTCACTTCTCTCGTCCATGTCTCGTTTATTATTAGTTGTGGTTACTGTGTTATTGCAGCCAGAAGTATCGTGGTTGTGAAGCTAAAGTTGTGTGTTAGTAATTTTGAGGTTCCTCGGAGGGGGTTGATCCGATCCGGAATAGGATAGATATAATGGGAGATAGGATATTTATAAAGACCCCTGTACTCACTATGTACGTCTGGCTAGTAAGTGCAAGGAGAAGCGCCGAGGTAACTAATCGCTTGACAAGCCGGGACGTAACGCTGCCATTGCCGACTATAGTAACATTTAATCCCTTGATCCCTTTGCCTTTCAAACAGAAAACTGGGCAGGGGTTGACGCAGTAGTCTCAGCATTGCGTGCATAGTAATAGCAGCCACTCGCCTCTGTAAACCGCAACCTCCTGCGCCGAACTGGCCAATCAGCGAAGAGGACTCATCAGAAACACACGCCAATGTGGACGAGATGATGCAAAGGGTTCAGGGACAAGTATTCATGTTGCTCAGAATATCCAACCGTGAATCTTGCGAAATGCTTATTTTACTTCCGCGACGACCCGAACCCAAGGCATTGCCGGTGCCTGCAATGTTCGTACTTCCCGAAAGCAGCAGCACTGTAGCTTGCAATGGCGGTCGAAGACAAGGACATCAAGCCAAGAGTCAATCTTTTCTTCCACGGCCTCTTCTGCCCAGTCGGCTGTCGACTGACTTTTTTCAACTTCGGACCGAAGACGAAAGTGACGTGGTCGACGCATGTATACATGTATATTTCCGAATGCACCTGCAGACATAAGACCCGTGAAGTTGGGAACGATGGTAGACCGCATCAGTGGCAGCATCGACTCTCCATGTTGGTTCACTCTTGAGGTGTCCCTCATGACCCGCTCTGTCTCTTGCAGATGCGTATCCAACCTCGCTCGAGCTCGGCCCTAGGCTGCCACTGATAAACTAGCCTGGCCATCGAAGAACCTCAGCCATAGGCTACCAGCGGGAAAAAAGAGCTCCCCTAGCAGGCTGATGATCGGTAGAATGTAACCACATCATCGCTGCCACGACACCCGCGAGGAACAATTGTCGAATGGTGTTTCAGCCACAGATGCGATTCGTGCAAACAAGTTTAGAGCCAAAAAAAGTGTGTCCCGAAATGTGCAAAGCGGCTCCGTGTCTTGCGGAATATTTTCAAGACATCTGTGTTGGACTCTTCCTACACCTCGGATGGTAGATTGCCAAGAGGCGTCCCCGTGAGATGACTACACCAAGACGCTTCATGTACTAAACTACACGCCTGTCCAATTGTGACGCTGCTCCAAGACAATGCAAGCGAACAAGCTGTGAGACATGCCGCTAATTACAGTCCAAGAACGCAGGTGGTCCATACAGGCCTTGGAGTTGCATTATTGCTGTCCTGGTCCACCAGGAGCCACGGGAGTGGGCAAAAGAGGCAGAAATCACAGGAAAATAGTGATACTCGCAGGTATGGTCTGAGCGGTCAATCTAAATTTCCCCCTTAGGAGCAGGGCAGTCTTCGCTGCCTTATGTTGGTATTGGCACTCCTCCGAATAAGCGTTGGTCTTGGCTCTGAGCTCCGTTCGATTATGACTGTGAGCAAGTCCGGCGACCGCCGCCGTCACTTGCTTGCGGCAGAGCCGCGAGCAAACAGATCAAAAACTTAGCACGCTATCCCACACTGGAGATTTTGGACGGATACTAAGGCACGGCACCACGGCGACCAGTAGTGAGCTCCACGGGCCACGGCCCGAATGTTCAACGGGATATCCTGCATCCTGGGTGTCATGCTTTGGCTACGTGAAATCTCGAACCACCGCTTCCGGGTACCCCAACATTGGCAAGTCATCGGGGCAGGACGAGGACCACTAAGACCTCGATTCAATTGCAGCCGAAGTATTCAACCGACGTGACCTGAAGTGCCGTCATGCTTGGGAGCAGAAGGCCCCCGGAAGTCGGTCGAGGACAATTGGGCTCGAAACGAACTCATAATAGTAGCAATGGAACGTGACGCTAAGCGCCTTGTTGTGGCGTTAGGAATCAACCTATGTTTTCTCACCGACGGACAGCGAACCAAGTTAGCAGGCGTGCTAAGGAGGAACATCCTTCCAAACCAAGCGACAAGCCAAGCAATGTGGCTGAATGAGATCTCTGCCGTGATGATTGACAATACAGCTCTTAGGCTAGAGCCGGAGCTGGATAGCTGTCTCATCGTGATTCATGAGGGCATTGGACGGCAGCCTTCGAAGCGATAGAGTTATGCTGTGCAGAGCCCAGGAAAGCTAGTCTGGGCGCAGCATCTGGCGTGACGGAGGCGCCTTAGTATTGACCTTGAGTGATGCTCCGAGATGACGGAAAAAGAGTGCCGCGAACGGTATATAGAGGCAGTTGTCGCCACGTCTCTTCGCGTGGACAAGTTCTCAACATCCACAACTTCCTTCTCAACATGTATCCGAGAACCAGCCGAGTCTTGACTTTGTTTGACGACATCTACCACCACGCATTGGCTTGCGCACCAGGCAAGGCTAGCATTCCAACACTAAACTCCATTGTGGGACTACTCGTCTTCCTATCGGTGGGCAGGAGTAACTGGTTACTGATCCTGCTTTGCGCGGCCGTGGTTCAATGGATGCTCTCGTCCCGCAAAGCCTGGAACTCAACCCTCACCCAACTGCCAGGGCCTTGGTATGCACCCTTCACAAATCTCCACCTCCAATACCTCTTCTCCAGGGGGGCTGTCCCGGATTACGTTCAAGCGGCACATGCTCGCTACGGTCCAGTGGTCAGGTTGGGTCCTCGGCAGGTCTGGATCAGCGATAAGGCAGCCCTGAAACAGATCTTATCGACTGTCGACCTGCCGAAGGTGGCCATGTACGCCGAGATCTGAAGAGAGAAGGAAAGTGCTGAATTATTTGGCGAGGTGCGGCCTTCGGTCCACACGAAGCTGAAGAAGCTCTTGTCACCATCCTTCATTGTGGGATATTGCGACAAGCTTGACTGTTTCTTCCAGAAGCCACTCATTGATACGTTTGGCGTGTATCGAAGAAGCTTGCTAAGTGCGCACGAGAAAGCAAGCCTCTGATCCTGGAAAGGAACTTTATGGAGGATGTTCACAAGATCGCGCTGAAGATTATAGGTGAGTGCTGTTTCGGCAGGGGCTTCGGATCTGTGTCTTCGTGATGTGCCGTATCCTTCGTCTTCAGAGGTGCCGCTAGGGCATCGTAGTCAAGCTTGCGGGTCATACTCCTGGTTCATCATTCTATTGTTTACACCCATCTCGTGGCTTTGCTTGATGGAAATCCAGTGTGTCATACAGTAGCAGGTCGAACAGAAATGGGATTCGATTTCGCGGTCGCCCCAACTGTACTTGTTTGTCGGCGAGCTCCCCGTGATGGATACTTTGACGTCCCTTGGGTCATAGTACACCCAGGCGGCACCATAGCCGGCATCACAGCGCCAAGATGGCATGCTGCCTTCAGCGACGCCTTCGCGCTGGAGGATGTTGCCATCGCCAGGCGATGGTCTTGGTTCGCTACCTATGTTGCCGTAAGCCGCAAGGACTTCGTTCGGTCGAAGCACGGGACGCTCGGAGAAGAACGGACAACTCTTCTATTGCCTACCACATGTTCTGTCGTCCGTGGAAGAGATGAAAATGCAATCGAGCTGAAGGGCTGGCTTCAGCCGCGCACGTGGTCAATAATATGTACCTACTTTTCTACTGTAGAACTACATGTATGCAGGGTCCAGAGAGGGCATCTGAAAGGCTTGGCAGAGCCGAGGCTAACAGAAGCATGTGAACGGGCCAGAATAATGCACATGCAGCACGCGTGTCACCACTGCACAGGATACATGTCTCAAGTAGGCCCTAGAGTGCTTGCACCAATGCCTATTAATCCACCATAGCCATCAAGAAGCCGTCAGAATGGCCGTCAAGACGCATCTTCTACCAAACACACTCCCGATCTCGAATCGCTCGGCGAAACGGCTGCTCCAAGATTTGATTGGGCTCTACTCGAAGCATCGCACCAACATAACGAGAGCGGTGTACCTGGCGTTATGTCTCGCGCTCATCCAGCGAGTGCGCAATGCCATCAAAGAGCAGAAAGCTGCCACTGCGCGAGCCGCAGAAGCCCGTCGGAAAGGTCCAGTCACTGGTAGCAGCGCAGGCGAGGCTACAGGCAGAAGGAAGGTCGAGCTGAACAGGGAATTCTTCAGGAACTTGTTCAAGCTCCTGAAGATATGCATACCAGGATCCAAGAGCAAAGAGCTGAGGCTACTGGTCAGCCATTCAGTCTTTCTCCTGCTTCGCACATTCATCAGTCTGTATGTTGCTGAGCTGGATGGCAGGCTGGTCAGCTCGTTGGTGCGCGGCCGGGGCAAAGAGTTCTTGAAAGGCTTGGTGTGGTGGATGATTGTGGCCGTGCCTGCCACTTTTACGAACAGCATGCTATCATATCATCAGACGACCCTAAGTCTTGCGTACAGAACGCGCCTAACGAAGCATATCCACGAGAAGTACCTGAATAACATGACCTTCTATACACTCTCTGCGCTGGACGACCGGATCAAGAACGCAGATCAGCTGATCACGGTCGACGTGGCTAAATTCAGCAATAGCCTGGCAGAATTGTACTCGAACTTAGCGAAGCCAGTGCTGGATTTGATCATCTACAATTGGAGCTTGAGTAGAAGCGTGGGTGGTGAAGGACTATTTGCCATGTCCTTAATGGTTCAACTCAGCGCCAGCGTGATGCGAGCATTAACTCCTCCCTTTGGGAAATATGTCGCAGACGAAGCACGGTTAGAAGGCGAGTTCAGGTTTCAGCACTCGCGTCTCATCGATTACAGTGAAGAGGTCGCGCTATACGCAGGTCACGAGGCAGAGAAAGACACGTTGGACAAGGGCTACTTTACGCTTATCAAGCATGTCAACCGGATATTGCGAAGACGATTTTATCACGGCATCATGGAAGATTTCGTCATCAAGTACTTCTGGGGCGCCCTAGGATTAATGCTCTGCTCAGTACCAGTCTTCTTCAAATTGCATTCAGAAGGCGCGGGCGCATCAGCTGCGAACGTGGGTGACAGGACGGAGTCTTTTGTCACCAACCGCCGTTTGCTGCTGTCGAGTTCAGATGCATTCGGAAGGCTCATGTTTTCATACAAGGAGATCTCACAGCTTGCTGGCTATACTTCGCGCGTCAGCACGCTGCTTGAAGTAATAGCTGATATTCAGCGCGGTCACTTTGAGAAGGCGCTCGTGTCGTCTGCGTCAGCCGACTCCAACGCAGCTGTATTGGCCGGTCGCGGTGACCTAGAAGAAGGCGAGGATATCAAGTTTGAGGACGTGCCAATTGTGAGTCCGAATGGAGACATATTGGTCAAGGCACTGAGTTTCCACATCAACCGTGGAAACCACCTGCTCATCGTCGGCCCCAACGGCTGCGGCAAAAGCAGTCTATTTCGCATCTTGGGTGGTCTTTGGCCCCTGTACGGCGGGAAAGTGCGCAAGCCACCAAGCGATGATATCTTCTACATACCTCAACGGCCGTATCTCAGCAAGGGCACTCTGCGGCAGCAGATTCTATATCCGGACAGCTTGCTCGACATGCGCGCCAAAGGGGTCATTGACCGAGATCTGGCCAAAATACTGACAGCTCTCGGCATCGACAGTCTGCTCGGCATATCGGCTGGAAAGTCTTCGTACTCCGGGGCTCCTGCCAGCCCAACAGACACCCGCTCCTCTTCGATCTCTGCTTCAAGTATATCGGCAGCTCTGGACGCGGAAGCGGAATGGTCCGACGTCCTATCTACTGGAAATCAACAACGCATTGCCGCGGCCCGCCTCTTCTATCACCGGCCCAAATACGCCATTCTGGACGAATGTACAGCTTCCCTGACACCAGAGATAGAGAAGCTGATATATGACGAAGCGAAGCGACTTGGTATCACCATCATGAGTGTCAGTCACCGAAGGAGCTTGTGGCGATATCATGGTTGGATCCTACAATTTAATGGACAAGGCGGGTATGTCTTTACAAGACTGGATGCTGAGAAAAGGTTGAAGCTCGAGGATGAAAAAGAGGAGCTGGATCTGCAGCTCAGGGCCGTGCCGGACATTGAGAGGAGGATTAGGGAGTTGGAGGCGGGGGGGTGAAGCGCCGCGATTCGGCATTAGCAGTAATGGCCCATGCAGTCTCTCTGCTGCCACCACAACCACGCCTAATGCTTAAGCCGGGTGCAACCATGCTCGACGACACTTCAAGCTCTTAGATCGTCACCTGGACGCATTTTGCAGCTGTGCGGGATCTATGCTGTTCAGTGATCCCAACTTCTTGATTGGAGCTGCCAATGCCTCGCGACCGGGTCTCGATGTCCGCCTGTTCCACTTCGTCCTCGCATTCGACGAAGCTCCTGTGCAGAACGCGGTCTCAACCTCTCGAGGAGCTTGAACCGCGCGTCTGTCGTCGCCGTGCCGGGATAGAAACAAGTGGTATACCAGTGCAATATTCTGATCGCGCAGGCACTCTTTCTCACTGAACTTTAAATTCGCAATCAGACCAGTCGACAAAATCTCGGAGCCCGACTGGTGCGACTAGCGAATGGTCACAGGTGATGGCACCGGCTCACTGACGAAGCGTATAAACGGCTTGAAAGCCGAGACGGGGCGGCCAGGCGTTCACGGCTCGAGCTTATTAATGTATCATTACGTATCATTTGTTAGCGACTCTTGACGCTCGTCACAGCACAGATGGCGTTGTTGATGAAGAGTGTGGTTGTGCATGGGCTCTGGACTCTGGACTCTGTTCATGCAAGGCTGCCTCGGAGGGCAGAGCGGCCTCTGCGCTAGGCAAGGCTGTGCATGCGCCCTACATACACATTGCTGTAGCGCTAACGGTGGCCAACGCAATCTACGGCTCGCTTTCTCAGGCAAACGTGCATGGAACTCGAGCAACTCGTTGCGTTGAGATACACGAGAGATAATACGCTGCCGCCTAATAAATCTTGGTCTCTTCTACGGATGGTGCCTCGGGGAGTCAGGCCACCTCTTTCTTGAACTTCTTCTTTCTTCATAATCTGTTCCGCTTTACCCCTACACGTCCATGAACCGTTGCTGACGACTGTAGATGCGAAAAGATATACTAGGTCATGCGACGACGTCTCTCGCATATTCCAATTATTTCCAACACCGTAGTTTGACACTGACGTGAGCACAATGCCGACGTCGTCTGCCTCGTTAACGACCATCGATCTCGCGCGTGCGACGACCGCTGCGCTGCTGCCGAAGGTAGACAGCATTCTGGCTGAGGTGGCGCTTGCTTCTGAGCTCTTTCATTTGGCCATCGTCGATCAATCTGACACTCCACAGGTGGTCGACGAGATCGTTCCGATGAGGACGGACTGTGTCTACGAGGTCGTTGGAGGACACATGGTGCTCGATTATGTGGTCATTGCGTTTACGCCAAGCCTCCTCACCAGTGCGACCAGTGGTGGCCCATTGACAATGGAAAGGACAGTCAAGGCTTCTCGGCAGCTGCACTGGAAGTGAGACATGCAGTGCGTGTTCCATTCGTCAAAGTCGTAAGAGACGAATGTGCAGGCTAAGAATGCGTATGGACATGCTAATGGCTTCATTATTGTCCTTACACGCCCTGCTTCTTCCTCTTCGTCCGGTAACTCATAGTAGGGTGAGGAGCCTACATCGCTGGGTGAGACCAAGGACGGAGTATAGTTACCGGACGACGAGGGGGCTGAATATGTAGAGCCAGCCGAGTGATTCGTCAGTAGGTGGGGCGACGGCTTAGACTGGTAAGATCTTGCAGAGTCAGAGTTTGCTATCTCGCAGAACCCTGGGGCGCGGCTTTCTGCTGAAGCGGCCAACGTTATCGAATCGGAATATAGTCGACCAATTCGCGGAATGCCATCGATGACCAAAGTTCTTCGCCAGCAACTACTCCCCTCGGGCCGGGCTCCGGTTGATGGAGCGCGTGCCAATTCTGCTGGCTGAACTGAACTGAACACCAGAGTTCAGCAGCTCTAGGCCTTCTGCTAAGCTGGTTGGTGGCGTTGCGGTGGCGCTGACACGTTTCGGCATTTCGCGTGTGCGAATGTGAGCTGGACTGGACATGAGTGATAGATGAATCTTGACCAAGAGCATCGCAGCAGTGCAGACTTGGACGATACTGGTCTTGTCCCAATTCAGCTGACGCAAAGCCTATGGAAACGAATGAAGCAACAGGGTCTCTTTATGTGCAGTGAAAGCATCTGCGATTCGTGCCCTTCATCATGCCATGACCGAAGTCCATAGCAAACAGGGGCCCCGAGTGGAAGGTCACGGCGTGAGCGTGCCAGATCGACAAAGGCGAGGTGGAGGATCTTTTGGAATGGCAGAAACTACCAGGAAATGAGTGGGATGTGGATGTGGACACAATCATCGCGCTCTGATTCGGTCTTGTCGTCCATCCTACAGCCATTATACCGCAATGCTCATCTTTTGGCATCTGCGGAAAGCGAACATGCTCACCACGGTCGCAATTGTGGTACTCTAGCAGGGGCCCTGATGTCAAAGCCAAATGACGGTATCGCGCACACCGTCACGAGCACAAACAACGCTGAAGCTTTGATACGCATCTTTGTGGAGTTGAGCGGTCTGGCCGAGCCAGCCTGTGCGGTCTTATCGCCTATCGGGGTACAGGAGACATAACCACGCCAAGCAGTTAACCTGCGAGCGCCCAAACCGGCCAGAGCTCTGCAACGACCTATGTTCGGTCTTTCGTCGAGATCGTGCTATTGGCTGGCCGCTTTACCGGAACGCGGGCGTCCAGAGGTGGCAGAGGAGCATGCATGCAAAGCTAGCGCGACGCAGCTTTGTGCCTTGGCATCTTGCAGTCGTCGACGCCATCAACGACGAGCGCAAGTACAATTGTACTCGAGATGCGAATGCAATGTTATCGCGTGAGGCCATTCTTGAAATGGCGAGTGAGAAAGGTCGAGAGATACATGAAGAGAGGCAAGACTGAAGCAAGTGGGCCAGACTCTCTAGGGAATGGGAGGTCTCTCTTAGCGAGGCCAGAGGCCAACAGGCACAAAAAAGAGCGGTACCGAAAGCCAGACCACGGCCTCACCGACAGGCGTCACGGGTCCTCAGAGCTCTGTCAATCTTCGAATGATACTGGTCTTGTAAACAAGAGATGCATTCTGGACCGCAACGTCGCTACTGCCCCAACATCGAGGTCAGATGAACTTACTGTCTTCAAATAAAATTCATCATTCAAGCAGTGCAAGAATGTCGTCTTTGCGATGACAGCTGGAGTAAACGGTGGCACTTTCGAAACGTCTTAAACGCGCGCTGCATACTTCTGCCTTCGCCACGGCCGACAGTGCAATGGGACCGAATGTCCCGTCCATAGCCCCGGGGTTAGCAGCGTTGGTGGCAAGATCACTTACGAGTTCATATGGGTGAGACTTGATAGCGCTCTGATCAAATGCCAGCGTAAAAGGCAACAAGCCCTCAATTTTCCAGCGGCATTGGATCTGGCTCCCTTTCAAGCCTCCTTCAATGGCTAGCCGATGGCCCGCAAGGGAAGTTTGGCTGACAGTGCAACAAGCGGTGTCTGTGGTTAACACATCCTCAATGCTGACGAAAGTATTTGGACATGAGCACGGGAATACGGGGACTACCTTGGTAGCAGTGTTGCCACAAAGTAGTAATTAGTAACTAAGTATTATGTTAGTAATTACTAAATATGTTACTAATTACTATTACTATTACTATCTAATATAGTTACTAATTACTATTAGTAATTTAGTAACAAATTTGTATATATATTCAGACAGCTAAAAAAGAACTTATAGAGATACTAATATATATCTTATTATTAAGAAACAAGTTCCTTATATAGCTAGAAATATAACTAAAATAAAAGCTATATAGTAGATTCTACTTAGTATCTAATTATAGTACTTTTATATTACTATTAAGTTTCTTACTTATTACTAGTTACTAATTACTAATTACTATTACTATTACTATTACTAATTACTATTGCTAGAATCTTATAGTATACTACGTTACTATATTACTAAAATATTTTAGTAATAATATTTCCGGCAACACTGCTTGGTAGCAGCTCAAGCAGGTATGAAATGCAGGAGTAGTGCCGGCAGATCGCTTCACTGAATGTAAAACGGCAGCGAAGTACAGCAGGTGAATAGTTAACCTTAATAGAATAAGGTAATGATTCCATTCCGAGAAGCGCTTTGTAAGCGTCGCGACAGAATGACCTTTTCGCGCAAGATATCTTCCCTCCTGCATATTTCTCACAAGCATGAGGTGCCTTATTAAGGCACCTAATCATTATGCAGCCTCGGCATGCCGTCTGTCTCCTCAACAGACCGCATGATGCATGACCACGTGAGCGAGTGCCGATCATTGCTCGACGGCCACTCCCGTGAGTCCTGCAGCGGGCCAAGCTCGTCTTCCCTCTCTCTCACATGCAATCACATGCCACGCTTCTCAACGCTCAACCTGCTGCTGCTAGGACTCCAATATCGACCACTATTCACATCTATCGCAGCACCTCGCTCATTCTGCTACAGGTAAAATCACGAGTCAGGCACAAAAAAGCCGCGACAATATCGAGTGTGAATTGGTTTCAACGATTGCGTGTGGGCGGCAATCTCGAGTCTCCAAAACGTGCTTGCATAGGCTCGCCCTGGCTGGCGACGAGGCTGGCGAGCAGCAAATTCGAACAATAGCATTGATTACTATTTGTCGCAGTCGTCTGCTGAATACCAACGCATGACAAATCCACTTCACGAGATTCTGGCGACCTGCGCGAGTGAAGTTCGAGGTCGACCTTGGTACAAGAATTCACACAATCCCACCTTCGAACCATTGCCAGCGACCTCCACCTCATCGATCTTCGAAGCTTATTCCATAGTAACATGACCTTGCATGCTCGAGACTACAACGCGAACGACGAGTCCCGAGCGAATCGATATCCGGCCGAGAAGAGCTATCAGATATAGCAGAAGTCTATACACATCCTGCGTACGCCAGCGCCTCTGAGCGCTGCCATCCAGCATTGTGGCTCAGACATATATGGCACAGGTGGGGCAGCAAGTGGGTGGAGGCATAGGGGTGTTCGGCTGTAAGTATCACACGCATGCGACGGCTTGTGGCGCGCAGCCAGGCAGGCGAACTGTCGCAGATACGCACGAGTCAAGACCCAACGATCTGACCATTGTGATCCCGTATCAAGACTCACTCGACGGCCACAACTTTTCAGAGGACGATATACTCACGAGTAAGGACCACGAGAACCTCGGCGTCTTTTTCAACAACCCAGACGCGGCACTCGAGACCGGATCCTTCCTTGGGTTCCAGCCCCTCAACATGAACATGGACGTGAAGGTATGTCTGACGCTGAACGAGCGAGAACTCGTTCTCCAGCCTCTTGCAATCGCACCCTTTGGATACCATTTTCACAGTACTGACTTGGCTCGTGCGTAGGGCGGGATCTCGGCACAATCGCCGAATCACATGCCGATTGCGGTACACACTCCAAACTTCATCCCAAATTCTGCGCACGACGAATTGACGGCGCAGAGCACTCAGCAACAAGAAGCCGCTGCACATGCGTTGAGCGCGATGTCGAACTCAAGTCCTCACGATCACAGCCACGAGAATAGCTCCGGCACAATGAGCCCAGATGCTAATGCGCAAGGTGCAGCAGCATGGGGCAATATCAGCCTTCAATTTGGCAGTGCCGGCACCTTTGCACCAGGTACAGAGCCCAGTCACCTCACGCGTCACTCCAGCACACCCAGCTTTTCATATCCCCACCACCCGCAGCATGTGGCGGCGTGGGGTTACATGGGCATGCCGGTCGGTCAGCAGCAGCACGCGCTTGCCGGTGCGCAATCAGCAAGCGCGATGGAAGCCTTCAATGGCAACAGCCCGTTCGGAATGATACCTCCGGTACAACAACAACAACAACAACAACAACAACAACAACAACAACAACAACAACAAGTATCGAACGGCTCATACAACTCGAGGCCGAACCTCATGCAGTACGGAAGCGACCCCAACATCCGCGCCAACGGCTACCACGCCATCAGCTACTCGGACCAAATCGATCAGAAAGGCAGCAACCTGATCAACGTGCCCTACGCCGATCAAGCGTCAACTAGAGGCAATCACCAACTCCAGCAACAAGCCAATCAGCGTGCATACCAGCGGAACGACATGGTGAACGGGTCGAATGCCTACAAGGCCGACGTGTCATCGCCTCGTCAGCTGGGCGGCCTGCCTTTAGGTCCCGTGTCTGGCTCCCAGTCATATCAAGGTGGCGCTCTCAACGAGAACACGCGCAAGCGGCGTGCATCCGAGGTCGACGATGAAGCCGGCTATACCCAAGGCAATATTCCATCACGCGGTCCCAAAGTGCCGAAGGCAGGCGAGCCAACTGTCTGCCTCAGTACTCCCGAAATGGCAAAGCGGCGCAAATCAAACGCTGGCTCACCCGTCTCACCTGTCGACCCTGCCTCGCCCGGAGATAGTTCAGCAGCCAAGAGCCGCCGCAGCAAATCTCGTCAGAATTTATCTGAACAGGAGAAGCGTCAGAACCACATCCTCAGCGAGCAGCGTCGGCGCAACATCATCAAGACCGGCTACGCAGAGCTGGACCAGCTCGTTCCCGTTCTTAATGGTGGCAAGTCCGGCCTGTCGAAGGCCGACGCGCTCAAGGAGTCTATTACATTCCTCCAGAACACCATGTCAGGTAATGAGCTCTACATGCACCACATGAACCTGGATGACAACAGTAAGGAGGCCTTTCTTGTGCCGTTGGGCCTTTCGCTCAGTTCGTTCTCTCGATCGGGCCACTAATGCTGGAAGCATTTAAGTGATCCCCAACACTCGCGTTCATCCGACTAGGGCCCGGATAGGATACATCATGCTGAACGAGACACGATTGCATATGACGACTACGACTTGAATACATTACTACACGATTACTTCTTTGCCTGTGCATATGGGCGGCGGCGTTTGAGCAAGGCGTTCACTTGAAAAGCGATTTCTCAGACTACATAAGCGGTTCGACGATGGACATCCCACAGTTCTCGGCACACTCTTACAGCATGCAATCATGTTCATTATTTTATAGAGAGTCAGGCATCTGGGTCTTGCGATGAGCTGGCGATCGGAAGCCATGATGGTGTGAAAGATACCACCTTCTGGCGAACACAAGCCGATGTGGCTGGCGATTTGGGTTTGACGTTTTGAATATATTTCTCTGGCACAATTTTAGGCAAGGGGAGGCAGCGGTCAATACCAGCATCGAGATTGAGACGAGATATTTGAAGGGTGGACTATTGTAGACCAGAGGACTGCTGGGTACGTGTGCTTGTGGGCTGGGAGAAGATGGTGGTGTGGACCTGCTGGCTCTGCTTGTCTTAAAACTTTCCCTGTGTACTTCATAATATGCGACATGTGCAATCACGCGGCTGTGTACTGCAAGCGGCTGAAATTTCGCCGTCCACAGAAGCTTGTCAATACAGTACCAAAGTCATCAAGCTCGAACGCCGTGCTGACTAAAGCGCGTAACATGCACGCGTCGCTCCCTTCTACTTCCTTCCTTCTTGTCCTTTCACAACTGCCGACGCTTCACATTCAGCCCTGAGAACGTCGCCCCTGGCCGCAATTCAGCGGATACGATATCCTGCTGGATCTCGGAATCCGGATTTCGGGATCCGCAGCGGCTTGAGAGGAAGACGGAGCTCGAGACAGCAACAATGCCTTCAATCCCTCTCCATCCGCCAGCCAAGGCTCGTTCTTGGGATACCGCAAACAGCCTGCCCCAGCTCCTGCAGACCCCTTCTGGTTTGGCCATCGTGGAAATACAGGGAACTATCAACTCGACCACGACACCGCCACCGCCACCACAAGCTGTAATGCAGAACGGCATGTTGGACGGTTCGCTGCATGTTGGAAAGTTGATGTTCCCACTCTATGATCCAAGCAATGGCGCTGAAGATACGGCGTGGCACAAGCGCGTGTACTTATATGTCGGGAGGCATCAACGTGTGACTGGAGAGGTCAAGAAATTGGCAAAGCCGCTTGCAGTTGTTAGACGGAAAGAGGGCACTCGCGAGAGCGAAGAATTAGAGGTTGCAGAGATCATTTTTTACAAGATCTTGTTCGCACATCGACCGGAGCCGGTTGGACAGAACAGTACGGTCGGCTGACTAGAGTTTGGTGGAGTCATGGTGGGCAGGCTAATGAGCACTGCTTTATTGGCATTCCAGGCACAGGGAGCGGCGGAGGCGGCGGATGCGGCAACGCTTGAGGACCTGACCGTCCTGTCAGCACTAGGAGGTACCGCGAGCTTCTCTACTAAAGGTTCGCATCAAGTTTCAATTGCGAGCCGAAGCGATGTGGCAATTGCGGATGCTCGCAATAATATGATTGGTGAGAAGTGCTTCGAAAAGCGCACATGCAGCTGTTTACTCAGCCTCTTGGCGTTGCGCTCAGAATAGCCAGGCCTGCAATCATGTTGCAGACCAGGCGCCAATTGACGGAAAT
The DNA here is from genome assembly GCA_010093825.1 of Teratosphaeria nubilosa. Lineage (NCBI taxonomy): Eukaryota > Fungi > Ascomycota > Dothideomycetes > Mycosphaerellales > Teratosphaeriaceae > Teratosphaeria > Teratosphaeria nubilosa. The sequence goes on from ML995848.1 coordinate 155,360, forward strand.
AATGGCCAAACAGTCCCCGACCGTGCCAAGTGGTACATAGCCATCCCTGTGCAACAACGCATGCGCTTACCTTTATGGCTGTGTACAGCCTGCTTTCTGACCGCTTCTCGCCGCTTTGCCCGCCAACACACCCCACTTCACCAGGGTCTCTTCTCGTCTGTAACATGAGGGAATGCATGAACATTTGGTCCGGACACTTGACCTAGCTTCGGGCGCAGAACCGAGGGGAGTAGTACTGGTCTGTATAGCAAATATAACTTTATTGCTATTGGGGCACTTGGCAAGTTGGTCCGGTGCAGTCAAAGCCGCCTTGTGCCAATTATCCGAGGAGCTTGTCTATTAGCGGGTCTACGAATGCCCACACAGTACGGAGTACAATTCTTTGGTTCTGACAGACTTGGCCTCGCTGCCGCCACCGCTGCTAAGTGCCAAGGTCCTGGGCGGAGCGAGACATAGCAGCGAGCATCGTATTAATCGTCTTACATTGCAGCACCGCGAGTTCCAACGCGACGCAGCAACCTATCCGTTTTATGCAAGGCGCCTGACATCAGAACTGCACGATGGCGACCATCGACCACACTATGGCTTCGAAGCCGATACTACTTGTTGCACTCGTAGTGGGACTTGTATGTCGTCCATCCAGCCATACAGAGAGGGTTCTGACATGTTGCTAGTTCGTTGTCTTCGTTGTTGGCAGAGCGATTCATCAGTTGTACTTCGGACCGCTTAGCAAGATCCCGGGTCCAAGGGTAACGGCGCTATCAAGATTGCCCTATGTTCGGCATTTGCTGGCTGGCACGACAGTCGACATGGTCGTTGACCTCCATAAGAAATACGGAGAGGTCGTCCGGATTAGCCCTAATGAAGTGTCCTTCACATCTGGTGAGACGGCATGGCAGGATATCTATGGTTTCCGAACTGGCAAGATGAAGGGCCATGCCACGATGCAGAAGGATCCAGCTTGGTATCCTCCAGCTATCAATGGCGCACCTTCGATCCTTATTGCAAACGACGAGGACCACAGCCGCGGCAGACGCCTGCTGTCTCACGCTTTCAGCGAGAAGGCTCTAGCCGAGCAAGAAGTCCTTTTGCAAAACTACGCTGATCAACTGGTCGACCGTTTGCGAGAGGTCACAACAGCGGCGCCGAACAACCCAGTCGACATGGTTCAATGGTTCAATTGGACGACCTTCGACGTGATTGCAGACTTGATGTTTGGTGAGCCATTCGGGTGCCTGCAGAGTAAACGCACCCACGCCTACATCCAGCTTCTGTTCAAGTCCGTCAAGGCGTTCAGATTAGGCTACGTCGTCAAGTACTTTCCGTGGGTCAAGTGGTTCGGCAATCTGTTTATCGACCAAGATATGATCAAGGAGAGAGTCAACTATCTCAAATGGGTTGCATCGCAGTGTGATCGGCGCATCGAGCGGGAGACGCAGCGGCCTGACTTTATGACGCAGATCTTGAAACATAACGGCGGCGAAGAGAAGGAGGTTTTGTCCCGACCCGAGATTCATTCGAATGCTGTGCTTTTCCTTACGGCTGGGAGCGAGACGACTGCCACACTGTAAGTGTTGCTCCTGCGGTCGACAGGACGTCTCTCCAAAGCTTTGTGCCTGCAGACGCCATATGCAAGCCACTCGCTACAGAGTCCCAGACATCGGCCAGTCATACAGCTACCAGCCACTGACCGTCTCCACAGATTAAGCGGCGTCACCTACGCATTGCTGAAGAGCCCATCCAAACTGCACAAGCTCCAAGACGAACTCCGCAGCAAATTCGCAACCTACTCCGACATCAACCTCGACGGCGTCAACAACTCTCCCTACCTGATCGCCGTCCTCAACGAAGGACTCCGCTTCTACCCGCCGGTCCCAGTCGGCTTCGAACGTCGAGTCTGCCAGCAGGGGGGCGAAATCGTCAGCGGTTACTACATCCCCGAAGGCACTGCCGTCTCGGTCTCCCAGTACCCGACCTACCACGACGAGACCAAGTTCAAGGACGCGAGCGAGTTCGTGCCAGAACGGTGGATGGGCGACAAGAGGTACGAGAACGACCATTGGGCGGCGCTGCAGCCGTTTGGCTACGGGCCAAGAAATTGCTTAGGCAAGGTGAGAAAGTTCCCATCAAATATGGAGTCCCAGGCCGTGAGTGAGGCTGACTGGAGGCGATAGAACCTCGCGTACGCAGAGATGCGCCTCATCCTCGCCAAGTTGATCTGGACTTTCGACCTCGAGATGGATCCCAGCAGCGAAAACTGGGTGCAGCGTGGGAGGGTGTTCACTCTCTGGGAGAAGCCCGAATTGGCGGTCCGACTGAAAGAGGTGCAGAGGGCATGACAGCACATCGACAGCGTTGGCACATAACCTGGACCGTGTCGAATGGATCGTGTGACGGCCGAGCAGTGCATAGAAGTGTGTGCGTACGAGCGACGACGGGATGATGCTCCTTTTAGCGAGCGAGCGTCGAGACTGGAGCGTGATTACCCAGACAGGAGCGCGTTGGAGATTGTAATATCGCGTGATTCTGTTCCTGTAATTCTCTAGCGACTTGTATCTGCGCCGCTTCGCCTTTTGCTATCAAGGGGTCAGAAGACTGTACATGCAAAAACGTCGGTATCATCACATAATGTACTGCCGTGCCTGCCATGACAACGTCTGGCTACCTTACCGAACACATGCGCATGCCCCTCCCCTTTCCAAAACCAGTCTCGCAAAACTCCAAACACCGCCTATGCTCCTTTTATGCTATTCAACGCAGCAGGAACCGTTTCCAAATACCCTTCTCTCGCTCTGCCGAACGTCGTGAGGCGCCTGTATCCTCACATGCCCTCCTCCATCGTGACATTCTTCCACCACGGCTGCTGCGTAGGCGGTCCCTTCGTCGCATCCCCCGGACTCCCACTCAAAACACTCTCTGCATCACCCACCTGCTTCCTGGCACTCACCTCCCTCCTCTTCTCCACCTCCCCAGCCATCCCCAGCCCTTTCTGCGTCTTCAACTTCAACTTCATGGCCCGAGCGGCCAAACTCAAGCTCGCGGACCTGTCCAAGCCGGAGCGGCTATCATATCCTGACTCTTGCTGTCTTCCGATGCGCGTCAATCCCTGGGATGAATGCGAGTCATTGCTGGTGTAAGAAGTGCCGGATGGCGCTTCTGCACCGACGCCGATGGTGGGGCCTGTTGTGCGGTACCCGGCCGTCATCGATGCGTTCCATTCATCCCTCATGACTGGTCGTTGTCATTGTAGTGGCTCGGAGGAGGAAGAGAGGCGGTTGAGGTGGAGGTAGACGTCTGTGCCGTAGCTGGGGAGGCGCAAGGTTAGTCTTTGGTCGCTCCTTCCATATCTCAATTTCTACTTACCCCTCCATGCTGATCAGTTTCAGGTCACCGCCGAAATACCTCGCGTACAGCCTGGATATTGGCAACCCATACCCAAACCCGGCCATTGGTGCCTTGAAATCGCTCTTATCGAAATCTGGATCCAGACTGGGCGTTTGGTCGACAGTCGTATACATGTATGTCCACACCAACGGTATGCTGGATCTGGGAATCCCTCCGCCTTCATCGCTGATCTTGATCGTGATATCCTCTCTGCCTTCGCTGACGATGACCTGTGTGAGCGGGAACTCCTCCTTCTCCTGTCCGTGTGTTTCTACGACGGCTCGGAGGGAGTTTTTCAGGGTCTCGAACAGCATGTGGGAGAGATGGCCCGGGACGTACATGAAATTGAGATCGGGAGGGCAGACCAATCGCACCTTGGGCGCATCAAATAGGCCGTAGTGATCTTCACACACGAAGCGAGCATTCTCGATCGCCTCCTGTGCCAGATCACGGACGTTCGTTTTGGTACAAATAATGCCGACATAATTTGGATCACTCTGCGTGCGTTGGTCCGTAAGGGCGATATGTTGTCCTATGAGCATTCGTATACCAATACGACTCATGTAAAAGCGATCGAGGAACGCCTGAATGTTGTGGTCGATCTGCATTCGTTGCCGTTTCCGCTTGTACTCGAGGATGCCTTGCGCAATGGTCGTCACGACGCTATCGTGCCGCCGCTTGATCTTCTCGAGAGTGCCCGCAAAGCGAGTGTTGTAATCGCTGAGCTCTGGCGGCCATTCTCCATTGTCATCCGCTGCTGAATAATACCGCCGCGCATTGTTCGATTTCCTGGTGCCATTCCCGTTCTCCTTGTTCTCGCCGAGGATGCTTGTGGTGTCGCTCTTGTACTGTCCAGGCCTCACACTGGGATTCTGAGTCACCTCGCTCAGAATCCTGCTCTGCCTCCTGTTCCTCGCGGGCTTGGAAAGGCGTTCCTTGATCTCGGTGCTCAAGCTCGGCTTCGGCAGCTGGATGATCTCCTCGAACGACTGCGCATACCAGTCCTGCACCCGCTGGATGCTTGGCATCTCGTTGAGGCCATCGGGTAGGTCGCCAAGCTCTTGCACTCGATGCGCCAAACGAATGGGAAGCTCCTCGGATAGGAATTGCGAGGCGCGGAAGAGGGTGCCTGTCGAGACATTCTGGCCGAACTGCACCATCTGCCGGAGCGACACACCGGTTGCCGGGAAGTTGCTATAATGCTTGATCGTGTCCATCAACTGGGCACTCTGTCATTGCCTCCATCATCAGCGACCATCGCACCTTCATCGATCTCGGCAATGGCCTCCTATGATGCTCACCTTCTTCCACGACATCGTGACCGCACTTTCAGGCCCGCAGGCCTTGTCCGCTTTGGAACGACAACGTGACTATGCGTTGTTGTTGTTGTTGTTGTTGTTGTTGTTGTTGTTGTTGTTGTTGTTGTTGTTGTTGTTGTTGTTGTTGTTGCAGGAACTGCTCGGACACGGACGAGACGACGTGTGACTCCAAAGCCAGACCTGGGCAACCTCACGAGACCAGACAGACAGACCGAAATGCTTCTCCGCAGCCCCGGTCCTCTTCAGAGCTTCGAGTCACAGCGCACGTCACACCAAGACAACCACCGCGTCTGCCGAGGCTACTGTACATGAACTAGATGTTTATCCGAAAATGATTCACGAAAACAGACAACAACCTTCGGGGTGAAGGCGGAACTGACACTACCTTGTGCTCGAGCATCGTACAATCATATCCGCAATGGTCGGGCGGAGTCGGGTTGTTTTATTAAAGACGTACGGTACATATGCCAACGCAGCGTTGATCGTCCGTCCATTGATTGGTTTTTCGGCGAGGGGGCCAGAAGCTATCCCCGCGATATCACAAGCAAGACATCTTCCTCGCATGAGTTCAATGATATGTGTGGACCTCCGTACCGAACTTGCGTGCAGAACCAGAAACGGAGCGCCCGAGCATTGTCCAAGGCGCTCAATAGGTAGTGTTATCAATGGCCCGCCAATGTGACCGCAAATAATATAGTTTGTACAGGACAACAGCAATTGAAACCGAAACAGGTAAAGCGTACATGTATCTCGACTTGACACGACTACTGAATATCGACCTTGACTTTCCTCGTCATCCCCATCAACTGCTCTCCGATTGTCCATCAAAGCGTGCAGCACATCGAATCGAAATGACTGCCAATCGTAGTGGTCGCACGAAGGTGCACAGCATACAGCGCAAGCGCCCCACGCAGTGCTGCCTGAGCCGCACGGCTGTGCCTGTACCGCCCTATTGATACGACTTCGTGCGGCCTCATATCTTCTGGGCTTCTTAAAGCTCCCACCACTTGCGAGGGATGTATATCCCTGGCTTCATCGACTTCGTCCTGTGCTTTCTGCTCGTATATCTGATTATCGTTTTCATCACTCGCCCGCTGCAACTACCACGTACTGAAATGTCTGAAGCAAATGCGGCATCGACGAAAGGTCATAGCAGGGTGGAAGGCAGAACGAAGAGGGTAGTGGTCATGGAGACTGATGAGTTTGAGGCTCGTGGCAAATTCTTGGATCAAGAACAGTCTCCTCTGTTTGGAATGCTCCCAAGAGAGCTTAGAGACATGATATGGGCACTCGCACTGGCGCCCTTCGAGGATGCAGAGCACAAGTTTGACCCGACCGAACATTATTGTCGTCCTGGCCACACGGCTCGCCTCAAGACGGATTATCGGCTCTTGCTCACTTGCCGACGCATATGGTTGGAAGCACATGCTATGCCGATGCTGCAGGCCGAGCACTCATTCTACTACTACCGCGCAGCACCCGACGCTTGCGATCCACAGTGGATGCTCAGTCTCACGGAAAAGAATCTGCAAGACTTTGGCCACCTGCACCTTTACTGCCAAATGTACGCTGTCGAACAGCGTCTGACTACAACTCCAGGCGCAGTGCGAGGTATGTTCCTCAATACACTACCATATCCAGGCGACTTCCAGCCCCGGATGCTGCATGTGACTCTACGGCACACTGACTGGTACTGGTGGGAGCATGACGCTCCCCTTGAGCTTCAGGATGATTGGGTCAAGGCCCTGCTCAACAGTCCGGACCTTCGCAGTACTGAAACCCTGGTGCTGGAGATGGAGACTCTTGACTACAAAGTCGACCAGCTTCTGCCGATTGTGGAGAGGGTGAAGAGCTTTGTGAGCGACGAGCTAGAGACTCATGTCGTCGATGGCAAGCCAATCAAGACCAAGTTTGTACTTACTGATAATGCTTCAGTGTACGAATGGGAGGGTCCGACAAACATCGGCAAGCAGGATTTCAGTCACTACCGTGGCAAAGACAAGCTAAAGTACCACGTCAATACGCTCGTCTGGAAGCTGAAGTTCCCAGATATGCCGGGAGCCTTTATCCCTCATCTCCGTCGCGCACCAAGGATCGACCCGCGCAGTCCATCGGCTCCAGACGACATGGCTCCTCGTCTCCAGCTCGCCGCGCAAGATGGGTTCCGGAGCTTAGCGCATCGTCACTTACGGGACAGCCAGCGTACACGTGTGGTGCCTGGAGTACGAGGTGATCACCAAACCACAATTTTCCGGCGTTTTGGGGTACCCCCTGCCGATCATCGCCAAAGGTACTGGAGAGCCATCTTGAGAAATATGCGTCAGTTGGAGCAGGATGTGAATCTTAATGCATCCCAGTTGGCGCAGGCGGTGGAGGAGGATAGGAGATGGGATTTTGAGAGTGCGATGGGCAAATTGGAGGTGATTGAGTGGCAAGCCAAGTGGGAAAGGGAGGGCACATTGCTGAGGTTTGCGGAGTGATTGAGTTTGTTCACTCGATCTTCGATGGCGTTTCCGTATTGTGTGAAACGCTGAAGCAACCAGCCAATTCCTCAGTGAAAGGCCATGAGATACAGCTGGCCCACGATAGCTTGCACTGGTCAGTGCATGCCCGATGGATTTCCAAGCTGACATTATCTCGTATTGCCTAGTCAGGTTCGGGCTATAGCGCCAATCCCATCGCAACATGCACGAATGGCACGAGTCTTCAGCTCTATCTTGGCACCTCGCCTCTACGCAAATCAATACTACTCCCAGGCAGCCGTGCAGAAAGCCACCGCTTTGCACCGCATCCAATAGCTTGTGGATGCGGTCCAAGCTCTTGCAAAGCTTGCAAATCTTTCCCACTCCGACTACACTGTCACAAACCTTCACTTGCACCGTATTGATAATCTAGATATAATAATCCACCTTCCAACCAATACCACTGTCCACAACTTTGCGACAACCACATACCCTTCGACCAGAACCATCGTCCCTCGCCCGAACGGCTACGATCGACCAGACTCGACACACTCAGGTCACCTTTTAGCCACGAACTACATATAACCCATCAAGATGAAGGTCTTCACCGCGATCCTGGCCGCGGTCTCCCTCCTACCCGCCACCTCCGCGCTACCGACAACTACATCGCCGCCCCACCCCAAGAGAACAGTGGCGCCAGACCACGAGTACTGCCAGTCCTTCCAGCACAACGGCTTCACAGGTCTCAAGTACGGCGTCGAGCTCGGCGTCGACTTCAACGACGGCGAGAGATGCAACTTCGGTAAGTACATACCACTCGCAATACCACATCCCATCCCATTTAACCCGCTTGCTGACTATCGGTCTCTCTGCGCAGTCTATGATTCCCTGGTCAACGCGGGTGTCGAGATCACGGCCGGAAGCTGGATCTGCCAAGCGCCGTTCGGAAATCCAGCGGAGACGTATTTTGAATTCGACGTTGCTGCCAAGGATGGCTGGATTCCTGATGTTGTCAATGAGGTTGTGGATGCGATTTATGGGGATTTCATTACTGGTGGGATTTATTGTTTGGATCCGTATAGTGATAAAAGGGGTGTTGGAGAGGCTGGTGGGAGGCATCTTTTTGCTCGGCTGGAGTAGGTGCTGCTTGCCGACATCACGATTCGACTTCATCGCGAGAACTCGACGGCGAATGCGGCAATTCGGCGTGCTTCGTGCAGCTTGCAATCGCCATGGTGCTTCGGGCTTGTATTGCTCTTATCTTTGCCACAACTCAAAAACAATCGACAGCGGGCAAAGAGCAGCGTCCGAGAGAATGTCAATTTTCAGCATCTGTTTCTCCTAAGAGCCATCCGCGACCCAGCGGTCTTGGATTTGGGCAGGAGGTGCGTTGTTGGCGCTAAGGCAGGAGAGAGAGCTTTGTGGCTATCAGGGGACTTGTAATACCAGTGAGTACATCGTTTTCCTGCAAGCGATTCAAGCAGATACACAGATCACAAGAAGTTCTTCGAAGAGCCTCGTGACAGCGCCACTGGCATCGAATCGGCGATTGACATCCTACTGCCAAATATCATCTGATCTAGCTAATGTCAATGGTAATGAGAGGCGAGTTGACATTGCTCTCATCAGCCACGACCTTGGCTCTCCTACGCTGACACGGGATAGCTGAATATATCACGATATCTTCAGCCACTGCATCAATCACCCTAGACACTGCTGTTGCATGTGGACGTCCGCTCAGCTGGTGACTAGATGCATTGACCCCGTTGCAAAGGCAGTGTCAATCTGGACTTTATTGCATGTTGCTACGCCCTTCACATGCTTCACCATGAAAGCATGTGGACTTGCCTGCGAGTCTTTATAAGGATGGACACTTTCGCCGGTCTTTAACTTGGACTTCTATATCTACATCGACAACACACTCTTTGGAAGACAGTCAAGACCTCGGTATACATGGACAGATCTCATACACAGCCATATATCACGGACAGCCAGATCCCTCACACAGACCACGACGACCCTACAAGCCTCACCATGCTCTCCAAGACTATTACCACAACCGTTCTCGCCGCAGCGGCTCTCCTCCCTGCCGTCTCAGCCCTACCAGCCGAAGTCACTACTCACTCCAATAGCGATCCAGGCCACGCATGTTGCACGAGCTACCTGAAGTCTTGCAACGCACACTACATCATCTCGATCGGCGCCGACTGGGGCAACGGCGAGGGCTGCAACTCCATCAACGCCCAGCTCGCAACTGCCACAGGCTGGGTAGGCGACTGGAGCTGCACGGGCAAGGGATCGCACACGGACCTCTCCCTCACAACATACGGCGGCTACGTCAACCGCTTGAATGCTGCTCTGAGCAAGATCTACACCCAGGTTCCTGCGGGCATTCACTGCATCGAGCCATCGAAGCACATGACCTTGAACTGCGACAACGATGACAGCAAGAGGCAGCTGGCGCCAAGGGAAGTCACCACGACTGCAGGCTCCAACCAAGCCACCACCACCTCTTCCCTCCAGACCATCGCCAAGCGCCAGCTCTCCCGCAACTCCGCAGCCTGCGGCGGCGTCATCGACGGAACCACGGGCGACTACATCTGGTACGTCGACATCGCCGTCGCGTACCAGGCCGGCGAAGGCTGCAACTACATCCACGACACGTTGGCGCAGCACGGCGTGCCGTTCGTGAGCGGCAGCCGCTGGACTTGTGCGAGCTACAGCTCAGAGGACTGGACTGAGCTGGCTTCCACGACGGAGGCGGGGAATGTCGTGCCGATGATTAATGCGACGCTGAGTCGGGTTTACAGCATGGTGGGTGGTGGGATCAGCTGTGTGAATCCGCTGGCTACGTTGCGGGCGAGGACGGTCCAGGAGGGTGGTGGTGTGGAAGTTGCCGAGGCGACATTATTCGTCTAGGAGAGCTTGACATCTGCCCAGAGGAGTTTCTGACTGCGTCGGGCAAACGCCACGGGCAAACACATCGACTGGCTTGTTGGGTCGTCATTTATTCGACTTCAGGGGTGGTCCTTGAACTGGTGTGTCCTTGAGAAAAGTTATTGCCTGAGGAGTTTTTGGCTAGCGTTCAATAACGACAGTGCATCCCCTTCGAAAGCACCTCATTGCTGATCGAGAGTGTGCATACGATGCCCTTTCTCTCCAGTGTCTTTGCAGAGGCGATGGCGGTACAATATAAAGACTCGAAGGCGGCGAGTATAGACAGAGTAATAGAAGTTTTGCTTGACGAGCATCATGGCGAGGCTGCATCGATCCGTGTATGCTCTCCTGGATTATGAGAGAGCAGTATTTCCCGTCCCACGAGAATCGGTACAGCACCGCACTGCACAAGACGGTGAACAGCGCAGCGTTATCTCGAAAGGCCTCTGTACCCTTCTCTTCGAAATACATCGAAACAGTCCACGAGAATCGGGTAGGTCCAAAACTCCATTTCGTGGGCAACTGCACGAAACGTGTCATTCCACCTTTCAGGCCTGTACTAATAAGAAAGAATAGCCAAAACCCCAAACCATACAGACTCCTACGGCTAAAATCCCCACCCACATCAACCTGTCGTGGTATCTCTCTCGCCTGTCCAACAACACGACTCCCACGCAAATGCAATCTCCAATCTCCATCTCTATTTCTTCCCCTTCGCCTCATGCACCGTCTCAATAATCTTATCCACCACACTAGGATCCGACAACGTCGACGTATCGCCCAACTGGTCCTCCTCGCCCGCCAGAATCTTCCTCAGAATCCGCCTCATAATCTTACCAGATCGCGTCTTCGGCAAGTCAGGCACGCAGAATACAGCCTTGGGTGCCGCGAATGGGCCGATGGACTTGCGGACTTGCATGATGAGGTCCTTCCGCAGCGCGTCGTTGAGCTCGTTGCCGTCTTTGATGGACACGAAGGCGTTGACGGCTTGGCCCGTCAGCTCGTCGTTGATGCCCACGACTGCCGCCTCGCCGACGGCGTGGTGCTCGATGAGCGCTGCCTCGATCTCGGCAGTCGACAGTCGGTGTCCGGAGACGTTGACGACGTCGTCCACACGACCGCGAATCCAGTAGTAGCCCTCGTGGTCTCTTGCGGCGCCGTCGCCAGTAAAGTAGTAGCCCTTGTACACGTTCAAGTATGTGTCCATGTATCTCTTGTGTGCGCCCCAGACTGTGCGTGCCATCGATGGCCATGGCTGCTTGAAGGCCAACACACCCTCGACGTCGTTGCCGTGGATTTCTTCGCCAGAGACGGGGTCGATGATGGCAGGCTCGATACCGAAGAAGGGAAGAGAGGCTGAGCCGGGCTTCGTCGGGGTGACACCGCCGAGAGGAGTGATGACGTGGGACCCGGTTTCGGTTTGCCAGTATGTCTGTGATCGTGTTAGCTTCAGATCAGGTCACGGAACAGGGGTCTGCCTACGTCAACAATGTGTGCCTCCTCCTTGCCGACAATCTCATGGTACCATTTCCACACTTCTGCAGCGATCGGCTCACCGACTGAGCCAAGCACACGGAGGTTCTTCATTTGGGCCTTGACGTGGTCGTCACCGGCACGCTTGAGCAGTCTCAGTGCAGTAGGAGCAACATAGAATTGCGTGACATCGTGCTTTTCGCAGACATCCCAGTATCTGCTGAAGTTGGGGTAGGCTGGTGTGCCCTCAAAGACGACGGTAGCCACACCAAGAAGCAGAGGTGCGTATACCACATACGTGTGACCAGTGATCCAGCCTACGTCACCACCGCAAAAGAAGCGATCTGTGTCGTGAATGTCGAAAACGTACTTTCCGGTGGCTGCGGCTCCGAGAAGATAGCCAGCGGTGGTGTGCATCACACCCTTGGGCTTGCCAGTGGACCCAGAAGTGTAGAGCAGGAAAAGCGGGTCTTCGGAGCTCATGGTCTCGGGAGGGTAGTAAGCAGGCCACTTCTCAGTCTCCTCATGCCACCAGATGTCTCTGCCCTTGGTCATCGGCACCTCGGAACCAGTCCGCTTGAAAACGATGGCGGTCTTCACGTCCGGGCACTGCTTCAGCGCCTCGTCAACGATCTTCTTGGTGCCAATGAGCTTGCCACCACGCTTGCCCTCGTCCGTGGTAATGACAACCTTGGACTCGGCGTCGATTATGCGATCGCGGAGAGAGTCTGAGCTGAATCCAGCGAAGACCACTGAGTGTACGGCGCCAATGCGCGAGCATGCCAAGAAAGAGACGACGGCCTCTGGGATCATAGGCATGTACAGAGCGACAGTATCACCCTTCTTCACACCCCGGTCCTTGAGAACCCATGCGAGCTTGGACACATCCCGCTGCAGCTCGCCGTACGTGATCACCCGGCCCTCATTTATCTCATCAGCCTCGTATATGATGGCTGGCTTGTCGGGATTCTTTGCGGCGTGCCTGTCCACGCAGTTGTACGAAGCGTTCAATTTGCCCTCCAAGAACCACGCATTGTCGCCGCCACGCAGTGAGCCAGAGTGTACGGTGTGGAAGTCACGCTCCCAAGACAGCAGCTCGCGGGCCATCTTGCCCCAGAACTTCTTCGGCTCGGTGATCGACTCCTTGTATAGCTCCTTGTAGTGGTCCAACGAGTCCAGATGCGGCCGCTTGGGGTGCTTGCTGGGCCATGTTCAGCTCGTGCTCCGTTGTTTCTGGTGTCTGGGACAGTGTGCAACTTACTTCATGAAGCCCTTTGGCACATGGTATGTGTCGATTTCATGCGCCTCGGGCACCGCGCTCTTGGGCGGCTGCGCCTCGCCTTCCGACATGATGCAGTTGTGTGGGTGTCACGTCGGCGTGTGGTCTCTCTTTTGCAGTAGTAGTGTTTCACGGATTCTATCTCGACTTGTGTACGGACGATAGTAGGGAGCAGCAGGGTCAATGGCAGAGGACCTAAGAAAAAGCGAGTCGAAGCGCAGGCGCAGGAGCTCCAGGAGCTATTAAATCGGGAGCAGGGCTAGCGGGTGTGCAGTGGTCACGCAGGGCAAGCCCGAGGTGTTGTTGCTACAGCCTTTGAACCGGTGGTTCTGGATGGGTGTCTGGTGCCGGTGCAGTCGGGTTCGCTGCTCGATCTCAAATACCCGGCATGGCTTACCTCTTCAATGGGCCGCGACCGCCCATCACGGTGCAGCGGGAGCACATCATCTTGTGATTCCTACGTCCGCGCGGGGCAAGTGGGTTGCATCGGCGTAGGTGGAGCGAGCAGCGGCTATGATGCTTGAGCCGCTCGTCCGAGTGCGGTAGTAGTGTCAGGAATACCGACGAAGGCCATGGCCATCTACCCTCTGATGACGGCGACACTGGATGTGTTGCGGGCCGCTCGCGTGAGTTGCGGCGCACACGGCATGGCATGATTATCGCTGCCTTGTCGATGGGAGTGTAGGGAGTACTTGAGGTTGTTCAAAATGATCGCCCCTTGTCGCGCGTAACGAGGCCACGGATTGTTGCCTCGCCTACGATTGTGCTCCTACGCCTCTTGCCGGCCTGTCGCCAATGATCAGACTGGGGATGAACGGTGATCAGGGGTCACGCGAAGGATGCGTGGGGGTATGTCTGACAGATGAATATTGAAAGAAAAGTGAGCTTGCAATGCGATTTTTCATGTAGGCTTGCTCGCCATGGAGAGCTCTGCTTGGTTGCTGCAAATTGATTGCTTTGATTGAGACTGGGAGGGTCACCCCCATCAAATTTCAAGTGATTCAGTCCTCACGCAAAGATTGTCAATGACTGACGCAAGAGTCCCGATCTCATGCACCTTACTGACATGACTTTTCATTAATACTCTTACTGACACGACTTTTCATTAATACTATGGCGCGCATAGCTCGAGCCTCGACAGAGCCGCATGGCTGCCCAGACGGGACGCCCAGTCCAATGAGACCCATGAGATCATGCCAATGGCTCCCGAGGCTACCATGTACTAGTAGTCTAGTACCGAGCCTCGAGAGCTTGAACTCTGTATGTTGAACCGCGCTTGATATTTGCACGCCCGCTCGATGTTCCGCCCAAATGATACCATTGAACCAAACCATGTGCGGCTGCATGTGAATGGCGCTGCTGGCGTTATGAAGCGACCACAACACCCGTAAATGGAAGGAGGCTGTCGCGCGATCGACCGTGCCACATTCCACAGCGCGACTTGGACAAGAGCGAAGTGACATGAACGGGCAATGACTTACCACCGCTCCTGGCACTCTCCTCGACTCCCGTGGCACAGCAAGCGGCGTGCTGCGATCACGGCGTGGCCAGGATGAATGGCCACTCGGCTCCGCGATTCGCGCCCTCCAACTCGCCCTTCTTCAAGAACACGCCGCCCAGATCGCCAGCCAAGATCGCACGAAGTGAAGAGCCGGGCCTCCGACTGAGTAAGGTCATTGGGACGACAACAACGTCAGCCAATGGCTTCGACTGCTTGCCCTCTGCCCGCAAATTTGCCTATACCGCCGGTGCAGCAGCGGTGGTCGCAACGCTTGGTCAAGATGGCAGGGTGCAGCAGAGGTTCTTCAGAGGCAGGCCAGGTGTGGCAGGCGCAGGCCGGGAAGCAAATGCCCAATCAATGCCTACGCCGACACCGAACGAATCTCGCAACCGCACCTTTGGGCACGGGAGAGATTCCGGTATACCTGCTTCGCCCTTGGGTGCAGCGGGGCGCGATTGGTCAGACTCGCCCACAGGCAGGAGCACCACCGCGAAAGATCGCGTAAAGTCGGCGACCTCTGTGGCCATCAGCCCGAATGGAAAGTGGCTCGCGGTAGGAGAATATGGCTATCGCCCGCGCATCTTAATCTTCTCCTTGACGGATGAACTGGACGAGGCGCCAGTCACTGCGCTCGCCGAACATACATTCGGTGTTCATGCTCTGAGCTTCAGCCCAGACTCCAGATATCTGGCCAGCCTGGGCGCTGTCAACGACGGCTTCCTGTTCGTCTGGAGCATTGACGATCGCACCGGAAATGCAATTTTACACGCGAGCAACAAGTGTACAACACTTGTTAATGACATGAAGTGGATGGGCAATAGCATCATCACCGTTGGTCTGCGGTTTGTCAAGCTCTGGCGGCCGGATGAGGATGCTGTTGCTGAAGGCGCAAATCGTGGAGTCGAGATCACGACTACAGGTCCTCATACGCCACGAAGTCGAGCAGAAAATCGCAGCTCGGACTTCAACAATAGCATTCTGAGCCCAAAGCACAAGCCCTTGTACGGCAAGAACAGCCTTCTCGGAGAAATGCTGGAGGCTAACTTGATCTGCGTTCTCCCTATCTCCAATTGGCAGGCCATTGTGTGCGCAGAATCCGGTCAAATTTGCTTACTGGACGACGTAGAACGGGCTCAAAGTCTGAGCGTCATGGCAGAAGCTGGCTTCCCCATCTCGGCCGCCAGACTCGACGGCAAAGGCAGTGTACACGTCACGGGTGTTGATGGTCAAAAGAGAAGTTTCGCGGCTGCCGAGCTTCAGACGCCTATCACATGTTTGTCTAAGCAGAGCCGTCGAAAGACAATCTCATCAGGCAAACCTTCCAGCAGCAGCACTGCTTCCAGTGTCGTAGCAGCCGGAGTCGTGGGCGACAGGGCAGTTGAACTTAGGTCAAATGGCGCCGTAAGCGTGGCTGGAGACGAGGGTTCTGACCCTATACAGCTGGCTGCGCATGATTGTGCAATTCTAGGAGTACAGAACTTCAGCATGGCTCCAGTCCCTGAGGCAGCCCTTCTCACATTCTCTGCCCGCGGCGAGATTCGCATCTGGCACGGTGATGGCACAGGAGTCGCAGCGCTCTATATTCCAGTCGAGACGTCGCCCGAAATGTATGGTGTGACTAATGAGCTTAAAGCTGTCACGTCTTTGGCGCATGGGCGCTTGCTCGCTTGTGGAGACAGGTACGGTTCCTTGACGATGGTTCAGACAGCAACCGGAGAGATCGTTCAGTGCCTGCGCGCTCACGCCGCCGAAATTACCGACATCATAGCTTTCGAGCGCGATACTGCTTCATTCGTGGCAACAGCAAGCAGAGATCGAACTGTGCAGCTCTTTGCACTCAAAGACAACCGCCTGGAGCTCATTCAGACGCTCGATGAGCATGCTGGAGCAGTCACCAGTCTCTTATCTTTACTGGGCGGTGAGATCCTGTTGTCAGCATCGGCTGATCGTTCGATTGTCGTGCGCGATGCGATGCACCGAACAGAAGGCGACCCACATTCTATTGCATATGGCATGGTCCGCGCTATCGCGCTCAAGTCTGCTCCAACTTCAGTATGTCAGGCGGAAGGCGGCAACATCCTTGTTGCAACAACAGATAGGAATATCACCAAGTACCCTTTGGGCAGCGGACAGCCAGGCTTCACCTTCAAATGCTCCGATCCTGAGGGAGGTGAGGCTGCCATCATGTCGAAAATACTCTATGCGCCTTCCCTCAATGGCAACCCAACGATCATCGGCGTCGGAAGTAGCGACAAGTCAGTCCGCCTGTACACCGACTATGGAGCCCTAATTGCGCGAGACTGGGGTCATACTGAAGGCATCACTGGACTCGCTGTCCTCGCTGGTGATGGCGATCATACCCGACCCACAAAGCTCGTCACGGTAGCGGCAGATTCGACCATTTTCATTTGGGACACAATGCCGTCTACTACTGACCGACCATTCATTGACGCTGGCGAAGGATCTGACATAGTGGCTTCTTTCAAGTCGACGTTAATGGTCCCGCCTTTGCGGAAGGTCATCTCACATGCGGAGCTTTCGCGTTACCGGCGAGAGGACTCATCAGACGCGTTGAGTCCTCAGTCGCCCACAAACCCCCTTACCCACTCGATCTCGTCTTCGCCTTATAAGCTGCGGAAGAAGCCATCGCGGACCGCGATCGCGCAAGCACCGAAGCTGGAACCATCACTTCGCTCTGGCTACGACTCGTCGCGGCGACCTAGCGTCGCTCCTCTCGCCCGACGCCCGCCCTCTCCTCCAAGCCCGTTCAACACCTTAAGGAAGAAAGAAGCCCCGGCCCGACCCGCCCTGAACATGACTCTCAGATCGAAAAGCACAGACAATGTCGCAAGCCCTGTCTTCAGCCCACCACCGACAAGCAGCAACACCGGCTTCGGGACATTGACAGCATCGACCGAATCCGTCTGCCGCACACTCCGTGCCTACCGCAAAAAGCTCGTCAAAACTTCCTCCACGGATACTATCCAGCCGGAGACTCTACGCGAGCTGGAGAAAGAGCTGAAGCTCACTGCGCGTGCTTTGAACGAGAAGTCCCAGGGCAGATCGCTGGACGAGGCTACAATGGCGCGACTATTGGATCAGGCGAGCGAGAAGATTGTTGGGATGCTGGATGAGAGGATTAAGGAGAGGGTCGATAGTGAAATGAGGAGGAGTAATGAGAGCTCGCCACTGACCAGCAGCCCGTTCTTGGAGCCGCCGATTTGAGGTCGAGAGTCCGACGTCGGTGGATGAGGCTCGGGATGAGGATGCGATGGTTGGTGCTATGGAGAAAGTCTCAATGCACGGCTGAGGCCTGGAGCGTTGCTATTCACGACAGTGTCACGACTTTGAAAGTTCACATCAGTCATTTGCCTTAATCACAGCTTGTAACAATAGTCAGTTTCATAATGCGGCAACGACCTCGACTGTATCACTAGAACCCCAAAATTTTTTAAATCTAATCTATGACTACGGCCTCTTGAAAAACCCCATAACCCTCGACCTCCTCCGACTGCTCCTCTCCTCCTTCATCTGCTTCATCGCTTCACCAACCAGATTCTCCGGTCCAGGAGGAGACGAACTCTTCGTCCCCGTCCCCGTCCCCATCTCATTCGAAGCTTTTCGCACCCTCCAATGCAAAAGATGCCGTGTCCCGTCCCCGCACTCCGATTCCTGAGCCCAGTTCGCGCGGTCGTGGAATTTGAGAGCGGGACGTTTGCTGGATAGCGAGGGCCGGGTCTCTGCAGGCTCGTCGGTGGATTCGAATGCGTCTAGGGGATCCGGACGGCGATCTGCAGCTACGTCGTAGTCGTGTGGGGACACGGTCGCGTTGGGAGTTTGTTGCGGTAGGACGGGCAGGGTGCGGCGTTGCCCGTTGCGCTTCGCGGCGTCGCCGGGGCGGTAGACGCCGACGTGGCCATGACTGGTGCTGCGTCTTACGTCGCAGGCGGGCTGGTTCCTCCTGTCGTCGAGGTGGCGGGGTTGCTCCGTGCTGCGGCGGTGAGGGTCCTGCGCTGCTTGGGCCAGGATTTCGGCGTCGGACATGCCTACGCTGCGAGCGGCTTGCACAGCTTTGGGGTTGAGGTCTTCGATGTCGAGGGGTGGCGGGCTGTTGGCGGAGTCTTTGCGTGGCGGCTGGTCGGTCTGGGTGTGCAGCATTGGGGTCGTTGTTGAGGCGGAGTGCTTGGCTGCGGTTCGGGGCACGAAGATGGTGCGGGCGGCGGCGGGGGCGGCTTGTTTTGCTGCCCGTTTGCGGTCTTGCTCGAGGAGGTGTGCTTCGAGCTTGGCGATCAGGACTTCGCTGTCGAATGGCTCGGGTGTTCGCTTCTTGATCCTTAGCGTTGCTGGCTGGCAGGACAGTCAGCGCATGGTTCTTAACGATTCACGTCCGCTCTCGCGTCTCGTACCCATGCCGGCTCGGGTCTTTGAACAGCCATTTCGCCCACAATATTCAGATTCTTGCGGCAATGGCCAATGCCGCCGAATAACACCTTTCACTTCCTATCACCTTGACCACTTCACAAGGCTCCAACAGCAGTCCCCGAGGTCAGGCCTGGACACCCGCAGCACGCATATCCGCCGCGAAAGAGTGCGCGAGCGCTCCACATATTAAAGCACGAAGATCAGAGGGTGATTGACACATGCATGCCGGCGATGCCGCAGGGAGGCTGCGGAAAGGCTCCTTCCTGCGCATGGGACGTCACCCGCGTGCAGACCGAAAGAAAAACTGTCCCCGGCTTGCGCCATGGCTCAAAGTCAAATCCTGTTGCGGCGCCAGGCCACCACCGCGCATCACGCGCAGTAGTTATTATGATACGAGTCGGTGAAGTCACGGCTAGAGGAGCTGGGAGCTATGGCTGCAGTGCTCCGGAACCAAACTTCTTTGTCGAGCTGGCGGTGGGCGCAACCTATGCTGTGTGGCTGACCTCACGCCCGGGCGTCTGCTAATATGCATATCTCCACTAGAGCTTTTGACTTCCCCTCGTGTTCGTGTAGTAAGGTAAGCGATGTAGGAGCTCTAGCCAGGTACCGAGGGACTTGCTGACATCCAGGTCTTCCGCCGGCTGAGCGACAACCGCCATCGCCGATGGACAAGTCTGAACAATGTGCTGCGCAAACAATGGCGAAGGTACAGGTACGAGCGTTGTATGGTGTATGGCTTGCCAGCGGGCCATGGCTCATGTCCTCACATTATTGTTGTGCGATTGTGGACATGGCTTGGCCGAGCAGTGGTACTGGGCGATATGCGGCTCGGAGTCGGGGGTGCTCCGGGCAGGGTGTGGATGCACATGACTCGAGTTATTGCAGATCGTTGCTCGTCTGGGAAGGCACCACTACCGCTAATATGACCGCCGGAGACCTACATTCTACATTGACGACAAACCAGTCACTCTCTCTCAAACAAAAAAGAAAGAAGAAAAAGAAAATACAGCTCGCACGATTGTTGAGACTTCTATTCAACAGTTCGGCTACAGACATCGTTCTTGTGCAGTTCTCCAGAAGGGTATCCCCTGGATCCAATACGACCTTACAAAGGACCTGGGTGTACTTGATTCTGTCGCACCTAGTGAAGTCTACCTTACGGGCTGCTACCCGCTTCCGCCTCGCCGCCTCCATTGGCTTGTATTTGTTCCTCGTCTTGCGCATCGGACTGCTGGGCACCCGCTCGTAATGATGGTCTAAACCATATTACCGCAATCTGCACATGATCAGTACCTGCACGCAGAAGCAATGGAACGGGCCAAAATACATACCTGCTTTTCCACAGCAAACGCCAATCTCTCGCCGTTCGCGCTCCAACTGAGACTCGGCTCCAAGACACCTTCCGCATCATCCTGTCGTTCGCCGTTGATGCCGCCGTTCGCCACAGCAGCAGTGTCGGCTCGCCACGTTATCCACGGCCTCTTCACAAGCCCGTTCTTTCGCTCTGCCAGATCTTCCGTTCGCCAGATATGCATCGTATTCGTGCTGCTCACCGCCAGGTGTGCACCGTCCGGTGACCAAGCCAAAGCAAGCGCAGGAGCAGCGTCTTCGAGGTTGAGTCGGTGCAGTTCTTCCAGATGTACAGCAT
The DNA here is from genome assembly GCA_010093825.1 of Teratosphaeria nubilosa. Classification (NCBI taxonomy): domain Eukaryota; kingdom Fungi; phylum Ascomycota; class Dothideomycetes; order Mycosphaerellales; family Teratosphaeriaceae; genus Teratosphaeria; species Teratosphaeria nubilosa. The sequence continues at coordinate 175,785 of ML995848.1, forward strand.
TGTCTTCCGCATTGGAGACGCGGTAGATCGTTGTGAAGCCTTCTCCAAAAGCCGCAGCCAGGAGTCTGGGCTCGTTGTCCTTGTCACGGTCACTCGCCTTGGCATGCTCGTCTCGTGCCAATGCAGGCTCGAACGCAAGAGCGGTGAGCGTTCCAGGGAGGGAGGTCCTATCGCAATCCTCGAGCTTAAGCGTCATTGCCTCACTCGTGCGTTCGAGGCTCAGTGGGAGAGTGATCAACGTGCCGTCTGCATTCGCAGTGACAACCAGAGCACCAAGGCGGGAGTCGTAGCGGACTTTGTCGCCTCTGGTGGACGACATTGCGACGTTGATCTCATGTTCTACAAGGCCTTGTCTCATCACTGTGCTCGCGTCGAGCTCAGCATCGCCATCACTGGCAGAGACTGTATCAAGATGCGCAGCAATGAGTGGCTGATCCTCCCGGCAAACCACAAACATGTCCTCTGCAGTCCAGCATGCATCTTGCACTTCATTCTCGAAGATCCGCCAACCCACGAGCTCTGCTGATCTCTCATCTGCTCCATCGGCATTCAAGGGCCGCCAGATTTGTACTAGGCCGCGTTTAAGGTTAGTCCGCGCGACAAGCACATATTCTCCATTCGGGCTGTGTCGTATACACAGAACAATTCCAGGCGGGTCTAACAAGGGCGGACCAGGTCCAATAACCGTGCTGACGTGGCCTTTTCGATGGTGAAGGAGGTGCTGTACGCCTTCCTGTGCTTCGTCGTCAAGCTTTCTCATGCTGTCCACCGCGTATACAGCGGACTGACCATCAGGATGCCAATCTGATGCCGTAATGACCGCATTCGAACCGACGTTTGGATCATCATGGTGTTCGACATGGCGCTCATCCTCTGCAGCCTCCGACAATTTGTAGACCCTGCACAGTCCTTCTCCAACCGTCAATAGGGTGTTGACATCAGAGCTTTGCGCACTCGGATTCCACTGGGTGTGTAGCACATTCGCATCAGGTCTGTCAAGCTTCCAATACATGGTACTCGTTCTCGGGGCCACCTTGACCTCAGTCTGCGTCGCCACGTTGACCACATCCATGCTGTCGTACCGCTCCGGCACCTCCATCACCTCAACATCGGACCCCACAGCCGTGCTCGCCCCCTCACCTTCCTCCTCTCCCTCTATGGCAGAGGGCGAACCCGCGGAGGGATCCACATCCATGGCCTCTCCATTGAGGTGCACACCACCACTCCCCTCACTAGTCCTTTGCCTCTTCGGCGCCGGCGTCGGGAACTCATCACTCACCCGCCCCGGTGGCACCTTACCTTTCCGCCGCCCACTGCTCGAGGGCCTTGAGCCAGCCGCATGCGCGCCATTGACCTCCCGTAGCCCCTCGACAGCTTCACCATCTCGCTCGTCCAGCCTCTCTCTCGGATTGATGCCGTTCCACCTGAACTTCCGCTGTCCACGGTCCCTGCCGCGGCAGCTCATTTCATCGAAGAGCAACCCTTTCTGCACGACTGTGATGAGCTCATGGCGCTGTACTATTGGCGCAAATGGCAGGTTCTCCGGATCGCGGTACTCGCGCGGACGGTACCAGTCGCGATGGAAGGCGATGGCGGTGTTCTCGTGCCCATGTTCCTGGAGGTAGCGGTAGATGAGGTAGTTGATGTGGTCGCTGTGGAGCGCGCCGGCCGCCATTGTGTCTGCAATGATTTGAGACTTGGCGCGGGCGATGCTTGAAGCGTGTCTCGGTGCGGAGGTGAGGCGGGTCAAATACTCGGCAGCGAATCCCCTTTCAGCGACGCATTGGCGGCGAAGGATAAATAAGTAATGTCTCTTTCGGGCAATTTGCAGGAAGGAGATACCTCATGGAAGTCCTGAGGGCGTCGATGACGAGTGGACGAGTGTCAGGCACAGAATCAACTTGAACGGTCACACGGCCGTTCGATGCGAGCCACCTGCAGGCAGCGTGTCGGCGCGCTGGCGTCCTCCGCAAAAGCCAAAGGACTGGCGTGCCGACGGCCTCCCGTCGATCTCGACCCTTGCAGCCCTGTACTTGGGGGGAAATCAGGCACCAAAACATCACACACATCCAATACATCAGGTATACAGTGCATCCACCCCACCTGAGTTATTATGACATGATCGCAACGCCTCCGCGGTTGCAGTCGCATCTCCATTGTCGGCCATGCCACCAAGACTGAACCTCCCCCCCCTCACCCGCGGCCTCTTCCTCTGCATCCTCTCCCTCTCCATCTTCAACGCGACCCTCCGCTTCCTCCGCTGGAACAGCTCCCTCGAGCAGCAGTCCGCCTCCCAGCTCGCCACCACACCCTCCAACTACCTCTCCAGTCCGCGCTGGGCCATTCCTTACCTCGTCCTCATCCCGCTGCAGAGCCTCAAATTCCCCTGGACGCTTCTGACCGCGGCGTTGGTGGAGAACAACATCCTCAGCCTGAGCGTCAGTGGAGCCGTCATATGGATTGGAGGCAGGTATTTGGAGAGGGGATGGGGAAGCAGGGAATTCGGAAAATTCGTGCTGTTTGTTACAGTGATACCCAATGTGTTTAGTCTGGTGGTTTATGGCGTTTGGCATGCTTTGACTGGGACGCCTGAGCAGTATGCAGACCCACAGATCACCCAAATGCATATCATGCTGACGCGAGTGACAGTCCAACGCCGATCCAAGGCGTCATCGCCCTCGAAGCCGGCTTCCTCGTGGCCATGAAACAACTTGTCCCCGAGCATACCGTTTCTGTCTTCCGAGGCGCCATTCGCGTCCGCATAAAGCACTTCCCTGCCCTCTTCACTCTCGCCAACATCATCTCCGGTCCGCTTCTCGGCACCGACACCGCCTTCTGGCTCAGTTTGACTGGCTTCCTCACCAGCTGGATTTACCTCCGCTTCTACCGCATCTCAGAGATCACATCCGCAACCACAGGCGAGGGAGGAGGATTGAAGATGAAGGGCGACGCGAGCGACACGTTCTCGTTCGTTGCATTCTTCCCGGATGCGCTACATCCTTTCCTCTCACCAATAACAGACAGCGTCTATGGCACACTAGTCGCATTGAAGATATGCACACCCTTTTCCGATGAAGCCATCGTGGCAGGGAATGAGAGTGCAGTCGCGCGATCAGAGGCTTTGCCTAGTATCATGAACCCGAGAGGTGGAGGAGGAGGCGGTGGGGCGCGCAGGGCAGAGGCGGAGAGAAGGAGAGCCCTGGCGCTCAGAGCGCTCGACCAGAGACTCAATGCTGCTGCAGCAAGTCGGGCGGCTGCTGTACCCGCAGCGACAACAATGACGGATGCTGCCTCAGACGTGACTGATAGCACTGCCGGCAGTGCGGACACTGCCAAGCCGCCTGAGGTTGTGGAGGTCTCGAAAGAGGTAGAGGCGCAGTCGTGAGCGGCCTGGTGCTTGTATGGGCGTTGGCATTCATGGCGCGGTGGTCGAAGCGCTTTAGGAAGAATACCTCAAGTCTATCGCTGTCAGTCTTGGCTGTCGTCCAATGCGATGCGCCAAACGTGAGCAGTGCAAGTCACCGATTTGAGTGACTAAATTATTTTCAAATTCTGCTAGAGGTACATGTACGCCATTAGCGACATAAGGTAGCCTCGAATGTGACAACACAACCGACGACCTATGGTCGCGTCTCCATGGCACCGGAAGCTACAGGTACAATTTTGTGAAGTACATGTAGCCACAGTGAATAAGCTCAAGACTGCTTCTTGAGCCGGCGAGTGATCTTTTAGACGCCAACGACTCGCTGCAACATCACGCCTGATCGCCCTTGTATGTTCTATTGCAGTCTCAACATCATATTGACCACTTCCCTCTTCGTCACCGCTTGAGCAGATCTTTTCGACAAAGTTTCGACCAAGACCGCGGAGTTCAGTGCTCGCGTGTCCTGCCACAGGTACTTCACATTATTGTGCATCTGCGCATACATGTCCACGCTGGCACATTCCTCAGACTTTGTTGGCTTCGGTCTCAATCCGATCACTGCTTTATTAATCATTCCACCGGCGAGATGTACATGAAAATGCTATGTCGGAGAGCCGGAAGTCTCTTGGCTTCGCCGCAGGAGTACTCTCACCACTGAGAAAGTTGTGCAGTGCCTTTGCACTTCAAGCTTTCCGTTCACATCTTCATGCTTAATATCGAGGCTGACTGCGAGCGATACAGGAGTTGCGGATCGTCAATGGCATCGCGATGGCATGACAACACGCACGGGAGGTGTCGCGTACACCTGCGTGGCTGTTCTGCGGGCGAAGGAGTCGCCTCCGATCTGCATCCAAGTGGATCTCGCAGCTTCAAACAAGGCACACGCATGAGTATCACTATCCCTGCCTGCTGTGGCTGCAGCTCCGCCATTACATCACACGAGAGCAAGGTTGCGTGCAATGTCACGTCGGTCTTCGTGCGGCATAGGGTACTCTCGAAACAGGTTTGAGCGCTAGGTATCATTTGATCTTCTTTGGGAATCCACTTCGTGCCTTCGTCTTTCGCATCTCTCCTGAGACTCACATTTCTATAATCGCAAGAAATTCAGTAACGCATTTGTCCGAAGACCACGAGTTCTAAGTCAGGACGATCTCACGAGTACGGAGACACAACCATCACAATGTCTTCATCGCAAAAGGAACAATCCGCTTCTGTAAGTGGAGAGGGAGGAGCGAACATCGGTGCCAACGCCTCTGGAAGTGCGTCCGCAGAGTCCAAGCAGACACAGAAAAAGACACCCAAGAAACTTGGCAACAAGAAGCAACAAGAACAGCAGCAGCCAACTCCAGCTCAGACCGACGAAGCGGACGGCGACCAAGAAGGCGAGGCCGAAGCCGACGTTGGCGCTGAAGCGGAAGCACAAGGGGGCGCCGAGGCTGACGGTGAAGAGGAGGCCCAGCAGGAACCCGAGCAGCAACGCCAACCGTCTCGTCGTCGACAGTCCCGCGGCCGCGGTCGTCGTGGCGGTCAAACCCAAGACAGCGACACAGAATCCATCGCTCGCAGCGACCAGAGCGCAACCGGCGGGCGCAAACAGCGGCAACGTCAGAAGAAGCAGCAACCCCCTCAGACCAAGGACTCGCAAAGCGGCCCCCTCGACGGCATCACGGAAGGTCTGCCCGGAGGCGATGCCGTCGGCGGCGCTACCGACATGGTGCAGAACACCGCCGGCCAAGCAGTCGGGCAAGTTGGCGACACTGCTGGCAAGGCGTTGGGTGGCCTTACCGGTGGAGGACAGCAAGGTGGCGAGGACGACAAGGATGGCGGCGAGCAGCTGCGTTTGAGACTGGAGTTGAACCTCGACATTGAGATCCAGCTTAAGGCTAAGATTCACGGTGACCTTACTCTTGGTTTGCTCAACTAGGCTTCGCTACTGCGATAGAAAATCATTGAAGCAGATGATGACCGATGGATTTTTATGATGAATCAACATTGTTGCTAGGGCGTTTGTACGGAGTACGAATTGTATACTACTCGATTTCACATTATCTGTTCAATCTTCTTCTCTGTAACGACTGCCATGCTATCCCTTCAGGCTCACGAGAAGACCTTACAGGTTACGATTCCTCGAGCTGACGTCTCCCCGCCGGTACGCTTACAAAAGCAATTCTGGAAGCCAAACAACCAGGTTGTCGGCCAACGTTCCGGATGAAACGAGCGCCCCGGCATTCTCACGAACCTTAAGTCACGATGAAGTGGAAACCAGTAAGCTTCTCTATACGTAAAGCCGCATACAGTGACACGACAGCCTTCCACGCAATGCCTCCTCCCCGCAACCCGCATTCGTTTTGCGTCACAGGTGACTTGGTTGCCAACATATTGAGACACATTTCCGCATTGCGCATTGGAACAACTTCGCGATAACGCTGGATCCCTGTAAGTGCTTCGGAACAACTTCGCGGTAACGCTGGATCCTTGTAAGTGCTTGCAGATATCGTCCCGCTTGTGATGTAAGTGTGGCGGTGCGGAAGTGGTGTTCTCCACGTTGACGTTGTATGTGCAAGGGTAGGCGAGCGTCGTCCGAATCAACGGTCTTGGAGAGAATCGGGGCACAAACAGGTTTCGTGAGTGGCTACGTGCGTGCTTGCTTGGGACAGCTCTGTGGACTTGCTGCTGTTGCTGCTGGAGGAGGAGCTCTGTGCTTGTGTTCTGACTTGCCTTCACATTTTGACTGGAAATCTATCTTGGATTTACGAGTGAGGATATTGCCATCACTACGACTGCCAGGAGTTGAGAAGACCACATTGGACCATTTTAAAACAACACCTCTACCGAGAAATTCTCATACAACGCCACATCGCCCATCATGCCTCCCAAAGAAGTAGGCCGCTCCGTAGTCGAGCGACCCGACATCCCCAAAGACTCTCAAAACGGCGTCAAACGAGACCCCTACGGCTCGCCCGAACCCACCAAACAACGCACCGTCATGCAACAAGAGAAACAAGACAACTACATCGCCAAAGCCCGCCGCACAGAAGGCCTGGAATCCAACCGCTCGCGCTCGTCCTCCCGCCGCGAGCGACGAAAGCGCATCCAGCAGGCGCAGGACGAGGGCAAGTTCATGAAGACGAATTCGCTCGAGGCGTTGGAGGAGGCGGACGCCAATCAGGAACTGCAGAGTATGCAGCCGTTTGAGCGGATAGGACCAGATTCGACGAGTATGGATGGGCCGGTGACGATGGCGAGGACGATGAGAGGCGAGATTCCGGTCAGAGGCAGTAATCCGGATCAGCCGTATTATATGACACCGGAGGAGCCGAAGGGGGTGAGTTGTGCTCTGACGTGAACGGTGTTGTGGTGTTTCCGGGCGGACAGTACTGATGAGTGAGACTTGCAGAGCGAACTCAAAGATACGGACGGCTTGAAGCTTTCCCTCGAAGCCAACTTGGACATCGAGATCGAGTTGAAGGCGAGCATTCGCGGCGACTTGACGCTGTCACTATAGTAAGTCCCTGAATCTCCCGTTGTTCTTGTGCGCGTTCTTGCTCTTTTGACCCCCCACGCTCCCACAGCACCCCTTGAAGAGCTCAGCCCAATGTTGCATACTTCATCTGCCACCACCACCACCACCACCACCACCAGCGAACGCGAGGACACTTCTGCATTCAGCGCAGCGAGGATTAATGGACGGTAGCGCTTGATCGACATACCACGCCGACCGGAGACCTCTATACCGTTCACATCACACCTCTCACACACACATACCTATACACAACCTGGGGACGAAGGAGACGGTGCACTTTTCTCGTTCTTCTTCTTCTGGCGAGCAGGAGCTTACGAGCTGTGACAGTGAGGCGATGTAATTGCGCTTCTGCACATCGCCTATTGCTTATTCGCGACCTCTTACACGCGGCGACTTTACGAACGGCACGGCATCATTGTTATGGGGCGTTTTGCGGGTGGTTAGAAATAGCTGTACTCATACTTTGCGATTTGCGACACTTCGTTCACTTTCATAGCACGCATATGATCGGATTGGTTCGCTAACACGTGCTTCCTTCCAGTGAGTAAGAATCTCTCTCGTTCTCGAAGGCGTCGATTATAGGGCCGGTCATGAGAAGCAGATTTGACAAGAAACACGAGACCAGATGGGCAGGCTGAAGGAGGATTGTCTCATGATGTCCATGCCAATGTAGCAATATAAATCTATGTATGCAACGTGCCACGACTACCATCTCTATATCATCTAGTACAGTCAGTGCTTCAGCTTCGCCCTCTCCTCCGCCTTCTTGGCCACCAACGCATCAAACCTCCCCATCCCAAACACTCCCTCCACAAACACCGTGGCAATCCACTTCCAATACACCCCCGTGCGCGGATTCACCGAATGCCTCGCCAACCTCGTCCGCGCAAACCACCACGTCTCCACACCATGAATAAGAACCATACCCCAAAATAACCACGGCTGGATCACGAAACTAAACTTCGCAAACCCCTCTCCCAACAACCTCGCCACAGGCCCATGGGCCACAAACCAAGCGCGCGTGCTATACCCGACGAATGTAGCCAGCACGACTAAGAAGGGCAGACCGAACTGCGTCTCCGTCGGTGGCCGGAACTCGGCGATGGCGATTTCGCTCTGGCCCAGGGCTGCGCGGGCCTCGTTGTCGAGCTCGACGATTTTCTCGCGCGCTTGCGAGTAGGCGGTCATGGGTTCGCGGAAGGGTATGTGGTAGATTTTGGCGCCCGGGAGGACGATGGTGAGGCTGGTGAGGTCCAGCGAGGACATGCGGGCTGGGTGGGCGGTGTAGGCGGAGAGGCGGTGGTGGTGTTGCAGGTAGCGGATTAGGGCGTCGTGGTGGTCGGTGTTCATGTGGTTTATTATGCGCGCTTTGGTTGCGTTGTCTTTGGCTTCTTGGGTGGCCATGGTGGGTGTTTGGTTCGGGGTGGTTCTGGCCTGAGGATAGTGGAGTTGGAGTATGGATTGTTTGAGGTGGCGGTCAGACTGGCATGTGAAAGTCCTTTGTGTACATGGACCTAAGCGATAACGGCCGAATGGTAAATCCGGCGCTAGTGGTGTTGGGAGTTGGTGAACTTTCGATGAAAGCGGTAGTAGCGAACATCATCTCTAGTACATCACCCTCATGCGCCCGATTGCCCGACAGAGCGCGCGTCTCGCCAGCCATGCACGCTCGGCGAGTTGCAGCCGGGGGAGACAACGGACAGCGCCACGATGCACCGCCGTCGCCCCTCAGCAGTCGCGCTGCTTCGGTGGTAGCATTATTCAGCGGAGCGCAGAGCCGAGAGCGCCGGGCGACCACGAGGCTTGGCTCACCGAGCAGCGCGAGCAGCAGCGGAAGGCCGAGGCGGAGAAGGGCGTGAAGCCCGAGCAGGCGACGGACGCGGGAAATGGAGGGGCCACAGGCAGCGCGGAGGTGCGGAGGAGCATGCGCGACAGGACGTTGCGACGGCGGAGACACACCGACGTGCCCAAGCCCCCGCCGATCCCGGACTGGTTCCTCAGCCAAAACGTGACGCTGGTCAAGGACGGTGAGGTCTCGTCTGCTACGACCGAGGAGCGGCAGGTGATGCGCTGTGTGGATGTCGAGACGGGCCATACGTTGTTCACTCTGCCACACTATGGCTTCTGGCCCGACGATTGGCCTCCAGCGTCCGAACGCACCACAACCATCATCCGTGGTCAGAAGATCGATGTGACGGTCCTGGGGATTGACGCCAGCTTCCTCGCCGCCCTGCCTGAGGCTGCACGTGAGGAGGTCGTCACCAAGGCCCTGATTGACCACCGCGCAAAGAACCCGGAAGAGGTTGACCTCGCCGCGCTAGGCGAGCTACTTGTATCCCTGCCGCGCGATTTGCAGAGGGACGTCTTGCGTGTGGAACTTGCTTTGCGGCAAGGTAGACGTGGGGAGGAAGATGCGCCTGTGAAAGCGCCACAGCTTGGGAGCAGCGCAGAGCCTTCTCCTGAAACCAAGAGCGACCAGGCTGCGGACCAGACGAAGCCCATCAGCATACCGCAGATTCCAGAGGTACTCGAGAAGAACCTCTTCAGCCAACAAACTCCGCACACTGAGGCACAATCGCCACCACAGCCGAGCTCCGCTGAACGTGCGACTTCGCCGGTGAGAGGAATTGGTCGCGAAGAACGGGCTGGTCTTAGCCCCGCGTCGTGGGCATTTTTGGAAGCCGAAACGAGCATACGTGCCGCCTATGCTTTGGCTCAAGACGGTCCGCACGCTTCCTCCTTTGCATCCTCCCGTGTGGATCTATCTTTGCTTTGTCGAGACAACGACGCCCACAAGCAGATGGATGACGTTGTTGTTGAGCTGGCAAACAATGTACGAGCTGATATCATCGACATAGACGCCAATGACATCGAGGAGCTTGCGACGGACTATGTGGGCCATGGTCGCGACGACCCGGGCTCTTTCTATAGGCTTGGATACGATGTTTACCATGGCTATAGCGCCAACAACAGCAACACTGGCCTACTGGACTTTTTTGGTCCTCAGGATGAGAATATTGACATGCAGGAGGATGAGGCTGATGATGACGAGGAAGAGGACTACGTCGAGGACCACGGGAGCATGAATGGACCACCAAAATCAGGCTTGATGACGATCGAGCAACTCCGCAAAGCTCTGCATAATAAAAGACATCATCTCAGCAAAGCATTGTCCGGAATTGGCGTTTCTGGCGTAACGATAATTGGCGCGCCACCACCAGGCATGAATGGTCTGGGCCCAACGGTACCACGCTCATCACGACCATTGCCACCGCCAGAACCCGCGAGATGGGATGACGAGAGGTTAGGTGCACTGCTAGACTCGATTCTCGATGCACCAGCACAGAAAATGCAGAAAGGTGACGCAGCAGCATCACCGACTAGCTCTCAGAGCACGTCTGGTTCAATGCTCAAGCCCACCTCCTACCCAGCACTGTTCAAAGCTCAAGCGGCCGAGTCGCTGATGGCTTCGATGAGGGAAAGCAACCCAGTCTCACGGGACGAGACAGGTACCAGACTCGAGTATGAGACCATTGGCGCCACGGACGGTCGCAATGCGCAGTCGGACGCACGGCGCACGATTGTCCATGTGCGCGATCTTCGGGACATTTGCCGGTCACGGCTCGGCAACGCGATCGTGGAACGCTTGGTTCAAATAGTTCAGAAGCGCAGGAAAGCCGGACAGCAGATCATTGTCGTTGGCACTACTGCTGAAGATCACGACGGCCTTTTCATGGGCGCTCTGCGAGAGCCCGAAGACTCACCTTTCCGAGGCATCAGCATTCCGCCATTCAATGGCAAGCACAACTCTCAGCTTGTACCTTCTCTCGCATCTTCATTGTCAAAGACCTATGTGGAAGGTGGTTACTCCCGCATACTCGAGATCAATCTGCGCCATATTCGGACTTTGTTGCGCCGTTTACGGCCGGATCAAGAGATCGACTTACTCTTACCGAAAGCTCTCAAACAAATGATTCTGCGGGGCACCAGCATGTTGGCGGAGGGAGTTCTTCCACTGTCCCAAGTGCAGAGGGTAGTGCTCACGGCGATGGGGCTTGCCTCTGAGCACGCGAAGTCTAGTATCGTACAGCCCATACATATTGCCTTGGCTTGCGATATCACTGCGAAAGCGGATCATGTCGCGCACAGAGCTACCTCGAACAATGGCAGTTCAAAATTTCCTCCGCCATTCACGAATGAAGGCAGTGGAGACAGTGCGTCGAAGACAGGGTCATCCACTGGTAGCAAGGAGAGTCGGAAAAGCAAAATTGATTCAGTGAGATCCAAGTGCAACCAGCATGAGCAAAGACTGCTGAACGGTGTAGCGGATGCGGAGAACATCAAAGTTGGGTTTTCGGAAGTTCACGCAGCACCTGGGACGATTGATGCGCTGAAGACGTTGACCACGCTTTCGCTCATGCGGCCAGAAGCCTTCAGTTATGGTGTGCTGGCCGCTGACCGACTACCTGGTCTGCTTCTGTACGGTCCGCCAGGCACGGGCAAGACTTTGTTGGCCAAAGCTGTCGCAAAGGAGTCAAAAGCCACAGTGCTTGAAGTCAGTGGTGCGCAAATCTATGAGAAGTATGTTGGTGAGGGCGAAAAGATGGTCCGTGCCGTCTTCTCTCTGGCCAAGAAGCTGAGTCCATGTATCGTCTTCATCGACGAGGCAGATGCGATCTTCGGCAGCAGAAGCAATGTTGGGAATCGGAACACGCACCGCGAGATCATCAACCAGTTCCTGCGTGAGTGGGACGGAATGGACGATCATGGCGTGTTCATAATGGTTGCTTCGAACCGACCTTTTGATCTTGATGATGCGGTCCTCAGACGTCTACCACGAAGATTACTGGTCGACTTACCTGTGGCCAAGGACCGCGAAGCTATCCTGGGAATTCATCTCAAGAACGAGCAACTCGACACCTCAGTCGACTTGGCCAAGCTCGCAGAGCGAACACCATTCTATTCCGGCTCAGATCTGAAGAATTTGGCTGTCTCGGCTGCGCTGGCAGCTGTCAGAGAGGAGAACGATCTAGTTGCAGCGAATGCGTCGAATGCCGATTTCAAGCTGCCAGAGAAGCGCACACTATCCTCGAAGCATTTCGAGAAGGCCATCACTGAGATTAGTGCGTCTGTCAGCGAAGACATGGCGAGCTTGACAGCTATCAGGAAATTCGACGATCAGTTTGGTGACCGCAAAGGCAGGCGGAAGAAGAGCAGCTATGGCTTTGGGCCGACCGATGCTGTGGTCGATGAGAGCAGCGTGCTTGTCAGACAGGTGGATGCGCAGCCTGCGCCTGGGCCACAGCCAGGTCCTTCGCCGGCGCCATAGAAGACATTTAGTGATAGATAGAGACGAGTGTACTGTATTGACTTGTATGCTTGAGACAGTCGGCAATGCCGCCAAGTTCGCCGAGATAGGCAGGTGGCTGCCCGGTGGCGCCGATATCGAGGCTGACTACCTTGAGCGTGCACAATATTATATCTAAGAAATCTCATAAGCATTGTTTTGCAAATACAGGTCCTATTAGACTCGACTGATCGACTCTGCCAACTGACGCTGCATCAGACTGCTCAGCCATGGCGGCAACGACCAACGGTACAGTATCCCACGACGAGGTCCTCGCAACCGCAGCATCCATCGGCTACACCATCCCCGACGACGAAGTAGCCGAGTACGCCGACCTCCTAGCCAAAGCCAAAAAGGCCTTCGAATCCGTCGCCGCAATGGAAGACTACCAACCCCAGCCCGACTGGGCATCAACACCACGAAGCGCCATCCATTTCCCGGACCCAAAGGACAACCCTCTCAACGCCTGGGCCTGGAAATTCACGTGTCGCCACAAGAACCCCGTCGGTCGCCTCCTCGACGGGAAATCCATCTGTCTGAAAGACAACATCGCGGTCGCGGGCGTGCCGTGCTTGGTCGGCACGGATAGCTTCACCGGGTGGACGCCTACGACGGACGCGACGGTCGCCACGCGGATTTTGGAGCAAGGCGGGGTCATCGTTGGCAAGGCGGTCTGCGAGAACCTCTCGCGCGGCGCGGTCTCCGTCACGGCTGCCACGGGGCCTGTGCATAATCCTTATGCCCGTGGGTATTCGGCGGGGGGTTCGTCGTCGGGGACCGCGGCGCTCGTGGCGTCGGGCGCGGTGGACATGGGGATTGGGTGCGACCAGGGCGGGAGCGTGAGGATTCCTGCTGCGCTGTGTGGGTTGTGGGGGTTCAAGGCGACGTTTGGGCTGGTGCCGTACAGTGGGATCGTGAGCAATGATGCGAGCGTGGATTTTGTGGGTCCGATTGCGAGGAGGGCGCGGGAGTGCGCGAGGTTGTTGGAGGGTATTGCCGGGGTTGATGGGTGGGATGATCGACAGGGAGCTGGGACCCCGGGCGTGGGCGAGGTGGAGAGGTATGAGGTGGTTATGGAGGGGGGCGTGCGGGGGATGCGGATTGGGGTTTTGAGGGAGGGGGTCGAGCTCGAGGTCATGGATGAGGGGGTCAGGGCGACGTTTGAGCGCGCTTGTGAGGTGTGGAGGCGCTTGGGCGCCGTGGTCGAGGAGGTCAGTGTGCCGGCGCATGAGCAGGCGCGCGTCGTGTACGCGGTGTGGAGTAAGATGGGGAACCACATGGGCATGCTGGGCCGCGCGACGGGGCGACGCCAGGTCATGCTGACGGATTTGCACGAGCGGAAGAACCTGCCGTACACGCCAGCGGCGCTGGACCAAATGAGCGTCATGTCCAAGGAGGGTCTGCTGGCCGGCGAATACGCATGGCGACACTACGCTTCCGCCTACCCGAAATCCATCAATCTGGGCCGGAAACTGAAAGCCGCGTACGATGCCGCGCTGCAGGCCTACGACGTCCTGGTCATGCCGACGTGCGCGACGCCTGCGGATCCGCTGCCCGGGGTGCATGCGAGCCCCGCCGTGCATATGGGGCGGAGCGTGGGCAAGCTGGAGAACACGTGTCCGTTTAATGCGACGGGGCATCCGGCGCTGGCGTTTCCGATCGGCTCGGTGGCCGTCGAGGGCGGGCGGAGGCTGCCGGTTAGTATGCAGGTTGTCGGGAGGTGGTGGGGGGAAGGGGTGGTGCTGAGGGTTGCGCGGGCGTGGGAGAGGGAGGTGGGGGATTGGAAGAGTTTTTAGATCAGACGGTGGACGTGTTTGGTATCGGTTTGACGCGCCGGGGGTGTGTATCATGTCGTCCTATGCTGTGCGATGCGTTTCACCACCCCCCATGTCTGGGTGCATATCGACCCTCCGCGCCTAAGGGTTCGGTGAGGAATACTGAAAAAGCGCTTCTGAAGCTCCTGGCGTGCGTGGGGGAAGCGTCGGTGGCGGGTTTGTTGAAGATGATAACATACAAAGCCGCAGCTAAATGGACTACTTACAACGTACATGGGCACACACTTCTCACCACGCGATTACATTCCACCATCGCCATGTCTCCTCCCCCCCCTACATAACAAAGGTCTTCTTCTTGTGCTTCATCATCTTCTTGCACGACGGGCCCAACTCCTTGTCCAAGTCATTCCCCGTAACGTTGAGATTAACGATCGACGGGAGCTCGCAAAGCGATTCGGGAATCGTACCCGTGAGCCCACAGTTGGAGGCGTAAAAAGACGTCAAGTTCACCGTTTCCCAAGGGCCATCAGGGATAGTCCCCCCAAACGTGTTGCCATCGAACAAAATCTCGAGCAAATCCTTCTGTTGGGTAATCTCTTGCGGGATGCCGCCAGTGAGCTGGTTGTTGGCCAAAGTAATGTAGTAATAGCCACTCTTGCCGATGGCAGTGGGGATTGAGCCAGTAAACTGGTTGTTGTTGAGAAACAACACCTCGAGGTCCAAATGAAAGACTTCTTCTGGGATTGGGCCGCTGAATTTGTTGAAACGGATGTCGAACAAGGTCAGTTTCGTGGCCGTCAAGAACTGGCTCGGGAACGGGCCGCTGAACTTGTTGTCGCTCAAGTCCAGCTCGTAAAAGTAGTCCAAGTGGGAATAGTCGTCCAAGATGCCACCCGAGAAGTTGTTGCCGTTGACGTGGAAAAACACGATGTCGGGCAGTGTTCCCAGGAAGCCTTCAAGCGACATTCCACCCTCGGGACCTCCGAGATGGAACCCGTTGAAGTCGATGCCTCCTACGGTATTGAGCTTTGTTTTGGGGTGTTTGGCGCAGGTTACGCCCCCGAAGTAGCAGACGTCGCCGCCTTCAACCCAATTGGCGAGATTCCCGAAGGGGTCGGTAACGACGTTTTTTTCCTTCCATGCCAGCAGGGCTTTCCTGTCGCGTTCGAGGTTCTCGTTTGTTCCCTTTTGGGGTTTACTGCCCTCCGCGTAATCCGCGCTGGTGAAGTGGGAGGAGAGGAGGAGGCTGCAAGCCAAGAAGGAGAGAGAAGGAATGAACATGGTGTAATAGTATTACTACTAATGAGTGTGGGAGAGTTGGGCAATGATGGCCAGAACGAGTGTGTTGGTCTAGGTGAAGGTGACGATCGAGGGGATGATGGGGGTTCATGTTGCTCATGGCTTGTAATGAACGGATCCTGACCCTGGTGCTTGGGCCCACGCGCGACTTGCCGGTGTCGTTCTTGGTATGCGGAAAAGTTCTAAGGCCACGGCGAGCAGACACGCTTGATCGTTGGGTTCTAGAGCGTCAACGGTAGGAGCCGGAATTGCGTCTGGGGTTGCAGAGTGTGCTGCCGAAAGCGTTCCTTCATACGCTGGGTTTGTGATTTGATGTGATTTGCATCCAGGATGTCCTAGTCCCTACGGCGTCTCGACGTCGACCTTACCTAAGCCGTAAGTCATCTAAAGTTCCCGGTCACAGCTGAGTACGCGATGTCAAGCATCTCTGTCTCGATATGGCGTAGTTGCATTATTTCCTCGATATGCCGAAAGCACAGGATGTTCGGTCGGCGGCCATACTGTATTGGCAGGGTGACGACCCGACAATGTCGACCGTTAGCGCAAGGCCTCTCCCTGCGCCGTGGACGCATTTCGCCTGGTCGGACACGGCGCGGTCAACGCCATGTATACGGCGCTGTTAGCATGGTCCAGAACGGACGCTGTGTAAGCTGAAAGAGGGTGTGAGTGCATCTTTGGGCGGCGAAAACGGGTTCCGAGATGGTCAACAGTCTCGTCCCGCGCCATCCCGCTGCTGCTTGGCGTCGAGAGCGGGGTTGGCCTGTCCGGCATGTATAGCTTTGGCGGTGGTCAGTGGAAATGAGGCAGAAGAGAACGATTATTCTTGAGCGGGACGTCTCGGCGCATGCCGGCTGGTAGGGAGTAAGGTCTAACGCTGGACGCACCGGCAACGCCCACCATGTGAGTCGAGATGAGTAAACATTGCAATCATGGCCGTCGGCCCGGGGGACGAAACGCAGCAGCAGCCCACGCACAATCTCAGGAGGACGCCATCCGACCCGAAGGCAGCGGACACATGGCGCGAGGCGGACTCGGGTCACTCGATCCTTGTAGTCGGAACAAACATTATTATCCTGACTATTCTTATTCCTACTCTGGTCGAGAATGCAGGGCGGGGAAGTGTGGAGGAGCCCCCCCGCACCATCGTCCCATACCATCGAGACCATACGGACTACGGTATCTGCAGAGATGCACGTCCGATTCCTGACGAGCGCAGGTATGACCACAGCGAAGTGAAGCATCCACCCCCACTCATCCCTCTCCAAGCTACGCCGCTTGAATTGCGGGTGTGTTGAAGAAGATGAATGTCTACTGCACACACGAAGGATCACTTGGATGGCTCAAGGCTTACGGAACCACGCAACACCTCCGGCTCTCCGGCTCTCACACATTCGCGATGGCCTTGCGCCGCCAACCCCACCGGCGCCCTCCGCGGGCGCCAACGGCAAAGCCCTCCCCGTCGAATCCCGCAGCCCCGACTCGCGCGGGCGAATGTACGACGCCGGACGCGCCGTTCTGGCCGAGTCGTGTGGGTGGCGCAGGGAGAGAGTGTGGGGTTCGGTGTGCTGGCGGTGAGCTGTGGCAGTGGCGGGGATGCGCGAGTTGATCTGATGAGGATTAGTCAGACTTCAATCAGTCAATGTACTTGGGATGATGAATAATCGTAGTGTACGTATCTGGTCGTGGCTTCGTGAATGTGGCGCACGCCCCCCCACGCGGCTCAAGCTCCCGGGGTCACCTTGCATGTACGTAGCTGGGAGCTTCTCCTAGTGATGCAGTGCATTCATTGTACGTTCCATCCTCCTGCCCACCGCTACCGCTACCGCTACCGCCACCGCCACCGCCATCCCGCTCCACTCCACGGATCGCCCGCGCTCCTCCGCTCCTTCCCGCCTCCACTCCGCCCGCGCTCCTCCTCCACTCGCGCCCGTCGGTCCGTCTGGTCACGGACGACGTATTCCCTCGCACACACGAGTCCGCGCCCACGAAGCACAGGCGGCCAGCGAGACAGCGAAGACGAGACGATGGCGAAAGACGCGCAGCCGGGCATCGGCGCCGTGCACCCGCGCATCCGCTACAACACCATCGGCGGCATCAACGGCCCGCTGGTGGTGCTGGAGAATGTCAAGTTCCCGCGCTTCAACGAGATCGTCGCCCTCACCCTGCCCGACGGCAGCGAGCGCTCCGGCCAGGTGCTCGAGGCGCGCGGCAGCCGCGCCGTCGTGCAGGTGTTCGAGGGCACCAGCGGCATCGACGTCAAGAAGACGCGCGTCGAGTTCACCGGCCACAGCCTCAAGCTGGGCGTCAGCGAGGACATGCTGGGCCGCATCTTCGACGGCTCCGGCCGCGCCATCGACAAGGGCCCCAAGGTGCTGGCCGAGGACTACCTCGACATCAACGGCTCGCCCATCAACCCCTACAGCCGCGCCTACCCCGAGGAGATGATCTCCACCGGCATCTCCGCCATCGACACCATGAACTCCGTCGCCCGCGGCCAGAAGATCCCCATCTTCTCCGCCGCCGGCCTGCCCCACAACGAGATCGCCGCCCAGATCTGTCGCCAGGCCTCGCTGGTCCAGCGCAAGGGCCTCACCACCAAGGACACCCACGACACCCACGAGGACAACTTCAGCATCGTCTTTGGCGCCATGGGCGTCAACTTGGAGACCTCGCGCTTCTTCACCCGCGATTTCGAGGAGAACGGGTCGATGGAGCGCGTCACGCTGTTCTTGAACTTGGCCAACGATCCCACGTGAGCCCGACCCACCCTCACCCGCGCGGCTTGCTCGACGTCTACTGACTGACCCTCTGCCAGCATCGAACGCATCATCACCCCCCGTCTGGCCCTCACCACCGCCGAGTACTACGCCTACCAGCTCGAGAAGCACGTCCTGGTCATCCTCACCGACCTCTCCTCCTACTGCGACGCCCTTCGTGAAGTCTCGGCCGCCCGGGAAGAAGTGCCTGGTCGACGCGGGTACCCCGGGTACATGTACACCGATTTGTCCACCATCTACGAACGTGCCGGACGTGTGACCGGCCGGAATGGATCCATCACCCAGATCCCCATCCTGACCATGCCCAACGACGGTAAGCATCACGTACACCCAACGCATCAAGTACATCAACGTGGCAGGCAGCCATGCTGATATCGGTGAACAGACATCACCCACCCCATCCCCGATCTCACAGGCTACATCACCGAGGGCCAAATCTTCGTCGACCGCCAACTCGACAACAAAGGCATCTACCCACCCATCAACGTCCTCCCCTCTCTGTCGCGACTCATGAAGTCCGCCATCGGCGAAGGCCACACCCGCGCCGACCACTCCGACGTCTCCAACCAACTCTACGCCAAATACGCCATCGGCCGTGACGCCGCCTCCATGAAAGCCGTCGTCGGTGAAGACGCCCTGTCAGACGAGGACAAGCTCTCCCTCGACTTTCTGGAGCGCTTCGAAAAGACTTACATCGCCCAAGGCGCGTACGAGAAGCGGACAATCTTCGATGGTCTGGATCAGGCGTGGGAGTTGTTGCGGATCTACCCGAGGGAGTTGTTGAACCGGATCCCAGCCAAGGTGTTGGACCAGTACTACCAGAGGCAGGCGAAGAAGGGGGATAAGGACACGAGGGATCATGCGAATGGAGAGGTGGATGGCGAGGCGGAGGCGAATGGCAAGAAGCCGCAGACGAATGGCGAGACGGACAATCTGATTGATGCGTAGGCATGAGTGAGTATTTCTGTGATGCGTGGTGCGCGGTGCGACGCGCGAGGTGCGACGCGCGAGATGGGGTGTTTTGTATATACAGGGCGCACAGTCGGCGAGTATCTATCTGTACGAGATATGTGTTTTCCGTCTTTTTTTTTTCTTTTTTTTTTCTTTTTTTTTTTTTTTTTTCCGTTTCGGTGTATGAGGGTTGGGGGTGGCAGATGCGGGCGAGGCGGACGGGGGCGATGCGGACGGGCGGGCGGGAATCGAAAAGGTCGAGCGGCGTCGTCACTTTTCTTCTTTTTGGGTGTTCGGTTTCATGTGTGGTGTGCGTCCTGATGAGGGGCGGTGAGGCGGATGCCGGGGGTGTGGGAGTGGGAGGGAGGATGCTTGCGTGGCGGTGGGGCTTTTTCTTGGGCGTTGGTGGATCCTGGGGAGTTGTCGTGGCTTTACGGGGTGAGTGGTTTTGGGATTTGGACGGAATCATCATCACAGATTATGCTGGTTTCTGTGTGGATATGTGAGGCAGCTATCTCTGGGTTCTTTTGTTGGGATGTCTGGCGAGTACCTATCTAGCAGTATTGAGATGTGGCGATGGTCGTGTGAGGGAGTGGGCGATGGCGGGGCCCAAGAGGGCGCGCGATGCTTGTGCTGTGGTCCGCGGCGCTGCGTGAGGAAGCTGGTTGCGTCTTGATGTGAGCTATGGAAGGTGAGGAGGTCTTGACATCCTGGAGTGTGTATTCTTTCTGAGGGGTGGATGGGGAGGGAGGTTTTTGGTCGCTGGCTTTCATGTGGAGGGAGGGAGGGATGGGCAGTCTGGCAGTGATCTTGATCGATTGGACTGGATGGATGGATCTTGACCGTCAACCATACGTATGGATGGAGGATTGGCTTCGATCCATGGATGATCTATCTACTGAAGTTTGTGGAAGCTAAGGACGTGATTGCCCTGTCGGACATAGTCACAGCCGCGTATCTGCGACTGGATGGAGAGCTCAACAGCGTTGAATCTCGCCCGCTAGCATGGACATGGATGGATGCTTCTCAGACTACGACACACCAGCAAGGGGGTATTATCAGGTGGGGATTCAAGACTTAGGATCTGATCCAAATTCCAATCCGACTGGATGGATGGTTGGATAGATCGATCCAAACTCGTCCGATCCATCCAGATCACCGCGGCCTACCCACGTGGGACTTTCTGTGTTGATGGGGACGGGATGCTCGATGGCTGGCGGATTTCGTGGACTTGCTCTCTGGACTTGAGCTCGCGAGCAAGTGAGCAAGCTTCCTGCCTGCGTCTTTCTGAGATTTTCTTTGGCGGTTCTTCTTTGGCGGTGGATTGCGGCCGTCACGCTGCGCGGGTTCTTTCGCCACGGCGCCGAAATGGATGCGATCTTGGGCGCCGCTGAAGCCTTCTGACGTGGATCGAGGGCGGGTTTGTGAGAGCTTACAGGCTGACAGGCAGGTAAGATATGCATACCTGTGCCGTGAAGTTGAATCCTGATTCTGCTGGGCCTGGATAATGCTATTGATCCGGCAACTTCTACTATCGGTTTCTGAAGAACAATGCCGTGACAGTTCAGGCAATTCCGGGTTTGCTCGGCCGACACACGTTTCCTGTCGCGCCAGAGCTTGATCTGCACGGTTACTGGGTACAGCCAGGCATGCGGCTCGACAGTGCCGGCAACGAAGAATTTGGCTCTTAGAAGACCACCGTCAGACATATGATTGCTGCGCATCAACACAGTCCCTAGATGTGCGCTCTTCCAAGAAAGACCAATATAGGAGCTGTGTGTGGCATGCCGTGTCGAGATTTGTATGAGTTGAGGAGACACCGAACTAAGCATAAGTGTAGCTAAAAGCTATGGACTTTCGCACGCAGCGACGATGTTTCCATTTTGCGAACGCTGTTGACTGCATTGTACGGCCGCTACAGCAGGCAGTTGAACTCGGGCCTCCTATATTCGGTTGCTGTAAACAACTCTACCAACTCTTTGTTGTTGCTCGCCATGGCCACATCATACGGACTCGGCGGGACCAATCTTTGTGCCTCGAGCATTCCCCGATGCGGCTCCGCACCGCAGCCGAGTAAAGTGCGGGTTAGTAGGATACTTGCTCTTTCGCACGCAATGTGGAGAGGGGTTTTGCGATTTGAAAAGGGCTCGCCACCGGATGCCCGTGGGGTTGTCGTGCCGGTGCGCGTTCACGTCTGCTCCTTTGCGTACGAGAAAGGCAATTAGAGACGCGCCTTCGTTCTCGTCTGCGCGCTGCGCCGCATAGTGTATTAAATTTCCATGCGAGCAGTCGGTGCCATGGCTGAGCAGGACCTGAACGACATCCATGCTGCCGAAGGCAATCGCCGCTGACAGCGCTGATTCGTCAAGTTGAGATCGTAAATCGACGTCCGCTCCGTTGTCTATGAGCCATTGTGCAAAGGCCACATCATTGATAGCAGTACTAATCATAGATCAGTCTAAGCTAACGGCAGGCGTGACCCACTTCTAAATCATACCGAAGCGCAGACCCGCCCCCGACCCCAAAAGACTGATTGATTGACCATCCCGAGTTCAGAAGCAGACGAAGGCGCTGCCGGTCTCTTCGATCGCATGCTGCCCCCACCAGCTGGTCGTCGACAAAGTTGTCGCGGTGTAGCAGCAGTTCGAGCATGTCAATTCTGCCCGCCAAAATGGCTTCT
The DNA here is from genome assembly GCA_010093825.1 of Teratosphaeria nubilosa. Taxonomy (NCBI): domain Eukaryota; kingdom Fungi; phylum Ascomycota; class Dothideomycetes; order Mycosphaerellales; family Teratosphaeriaceae; genus Teratosphaeria; species Teratosphaeria nubilosa. The sequence continues at coordinate 197,561 of ML995848.1, forward strand.
TTCTTTGGTGCAACGGTCATGAGTCCCTTCAGCTCAAGGCCAGTTTCGCGGACGGTGTCCATCTCGCCACTCTGAATGGCCTTGCAGAGTGGCTTCCAAGGCGGGGGTCCATACTGTTATCTCAAGCTCGTCAAGAACCATCTGGAGATCCACCTTCTGACCTTCCAAGACGATCGGTGTGGAGGGTGCTACGGAACACATCTTGAAGCGGTGCCAGTTCGGTGCTGGAATAAGAGAATGAAGATGGAGACGACAACGCTCAGCAAGTATACTTACCCCGCGCCTTGGCGCTGTGTGTGGCGATAACCAGGGCACCGCCAGACTACTACCTTAAGTAACATAGCACCGCTGCTAAATATCTACTAGATTATGCTCAGAACCCAGTCTATCTATTGCTATGAGCGCCACATATCTATAGATCTGAGAGACAGATCCAATCCATCCTGCTAGTTAGGTCCACATGGATCGTTTGGCTCGTACCGGTCCATTGAGCTAACTGTTCCTTGGGAATATGAGACTTACAGAGAACGAAGTACAGGCTTCTTCGTCAAATTCTATGTCTGGTACGAGACAATCGAAACGATCTGCATTGCTCTAGAATTTGTAGAACTCGGTCATCTCCAGCTTGAGCAATCCCACGTGAGCAAGCACTCCCACGTCCGCCATTCCAACCGGAGTGGATCGACGGAGGATCTGGCCATCAGTTTCTTGATTGAAGCCCACCACGATAACTCGACTCTGAGCGGTGGAGAGATCCATATACGAACACGGGTCAAAGACGTCTGCCCTGGCGAGACTACCCCAGCACATTCTCGACTTGATTCGGTACGAGGAGTATGTCGCTAACGATGCTACGGATCCTCCGGCCTCTCCGCGGCCGAACGCATGTGATTCTTGGATCACACAAAGCTGAGCAAAAGGCATGGAAAACCTCAATGGGATGCCGGGCTTGCTCTCAGCGGACAGTAGGACACGGACGGTAGATTCTCAGCGTGCCTCAAAGCGGATGATGAGCATGTTTGGAATTACCAATGGCAACTGAGCAGAATTGGTGTTCACTTCCGCGATGCGCTCAAAGCCTGCACATATTTCTCTCATTTCGAACCATTCAATTGTTCCACCTACTATACTACTATGCTCCAGAGGCTGTAAGAGAACATGTTTTCTCAACGATGCCTCGCGCCTTAGATCAGCATCATTCCTAGCAGCTCACTTCTAACGTCACTGGCAGAGGTGCCTGCAGCAACAAGGACTGGACCGGCGACTGTCTTCGGTGCAGCTTTTTTCAGTGTTGAAATTGCCGTACCATTGTTGACTTGGACCTGTAGATTGTGTTTGGCAGGGTCGTCGCTGGTCATCTGGCCACGATTAGACAATTAGGAACGGTTTGAAGAAGAAAGTCTGACGTACTCCTTGCATGTCAAGACGAAAGTCGTCATCCTTATACAGTGTTCCGATCGATTTCGTCAGGTTTGTCAGCTTAGACTCTGGAATCCCTTCGATGAAGGCTTTGAGGGCTTTCTGCGCTTTTCCCATGGCTTGATGATCGACTATGACAATCGCCAAGGATGACGGAGTCCTGGAAAGCTTCGTTTGGGTCCAGAGTTGGAGGCGATGAGCAAAGGAAGAAGTACAGGTGCGCACAGCATTGACAGCTTGTCTTATAGCCACAGCACCCCTCACTGCAACTCAAAGTAGCAATGACAAGGTGTCGCCTTCATGCAGCTAGAACAGCCTGATGCAGCAGATACTTCATGAGCAATATCCGCAGCTTTATGTCCGCGTAGCGGCGCAATCCTGCCCCCTTTGCCACGCAAACGGAGCCATATCAAAGCCCTTGTTCGGCGCTCCCCAACGCTACCATCGGCATGTCGAACCTTTGAGTATGTGCGAAGCTGTGCTTACGAGAAGATGATAGCCTTGTCGAAGGAGGCTCAGCCGCAGATGTCATGGCACGCTCCCAGTTGTGCGTCGTTGCCGCGTGCGATTGACCTTTTGACTTGTCCGCGTCATCCGTGAGAAGCTTGCCAGAGCTCCATGCTTTCTTCCGAGCCATTCCACATGATGATAGCTGACGGTTGAGATAGGTGTATTAAGACGGGAGTCGGCTTCACGGCTTCCAGATTGCCGAGGATGAGCCGTACAAGGCTGCTGAACACAAACGACGGGCGAGACTTGCTCACACGTCTGCAACGACGTTGATCCTTTCATCCTCAGCACCAGACGCTGTGAGTCTTCAGTCACCAGCTATACGCTACACGTATTTCCGCCTTGAAGTGAATGAGAAATACCATCCTTATATTAATGCTTGCCGTAGATCACAATGCCAAATCAGTACGGCCTCGAGTGGGCGAAGACGCTCTGGGGGCTAGAGCCACGGTGGACAGCAGAGCCTAGTCTCGTGCAGATCGAACAAATCTCACGGCAACATCTAAGCCTAGACGAAGGTGCACCTTGTGCTGTTCAGTTCTACGCACAAGGCGGATTCAACAAGCTCTTCACTATCGACACGCATACTGGAAGATGGTTGATGCGCGTGGCCCTCCCCGTGGATCCACATCGCAAGTCTGCAAGCGAGGTGTGCACCATGTGTTTCGTACGCGAGAGAACAAATGCCCCTGTTCCTGCAGTCCTTGGCCATGATGCGTCAAACAACAATGATCTCAAATTTGAGTGGATCTTGATGGAACATATGCCGGGCAGTGTCCTGGAGCGAGCTTGGAGGACACTATCACTGACCCAGAAGGAGGATCTAGTGAGGAAGCTTGTACAATTTCAGTCAGAGCTGTTCCGTGCGGCAAATCGGCTCGAAGCTATCGGAAATTTAGTCCAAGCCGGTCCAGGATCGTACAAGATTGGCAGTATCGTGTCAATGATCTTCTTTTGGGGCGACCGAGGCGCACGGGAAATCGATCGAGGGCCATTTCAGAATAGTTACCAGTGGCTATCCGCTCGCCTGAATCTCGCACTCGAGGACCAAGACAATATCCTGGCAAACACTGATGACGAGGACGAGATTGATGATGCGCAGGCATCCAAGACACTGGCTAAGCGTCTTACCGCCCTTCTCCCTGACATCTTCCGATCTGATGAACTCGAGTCGACAATGCTGTTCCACGACGATCTCCACGAGAAGAACATTCTCGTCGACCAATCTGGTAACATCACCGCTGTATTGGACTGGGAGTGTGTTTCTTTCTTCCCTCTGTGGATGGCCTGCCAGCCCCCTGCCCTCTTGAACGGCGCTGTTCGCCTCAAAGAACCTCAACGAGAGGATTACGGCTCATACGACCCAGAAGTCGACGAAGGTGGCGCGGAGTACAACGAAGGACTAAGCCCATCCTATTGGGCGGACCTGTTGGCGTATGAGCGTGGGCATCTACGTGCTCTCTTCCTGTCTGAAATGGAACGTACGGAACCTGCATGGTTCGCAGAGTATCGAGATGGGGAAGTGAAACGAGACTTTGAGCTTGCAATTCTTCATTGCGGTTCTGAGCTGACCATGAAGAAGGTGGAGACATGGCTAGATGCACACGAAAAGGGAGAGAGACATAGCCTCCGGGAGAGCCTGGACGCCTAGATGATCTCCTGCATTGATGGTCGTGGTGCGAAGGTGTAGGTGATTTCGTGCTTTGCTCGTTCAGCAGATTTCTTATGTCCTGATGTTGGACCCTTTGTTTGAGACTGCCTGGTTCTAGACCGCTATACCCAGAATCCTGATGCCATATACTGTTCTGCAATTGGAAATTTCCCCGCCGCTACCGCCAAGGATCATCCTCATCGTCCAAATCCTGGTAATACGGCAGATTCCTGAATGTGTCCAGCATACATAAATCCATAATTGCCGGAGGTCGTCGTAATAACAAGCAAAACTCCAATAATAAGCGGGCGTCCACAGCCATCCAAGCACAAAATCGCACATACCTATGATGGCTTCAGCGTGAGTCTCCTTTTCCTGCACTTTCGTACAGCGAGCTTTGCACGACAGGACTGGAAAGTGTGCCCATACGCAGCATGGACGAGCTCGGAATTCATATAAATCGACAGTCGCTGTCAGGTTTTGATCAATCAGGCAATCTTCCATTCGCCATTGTCTCTGATCTTCGTCGTCGCTCACCAGTTGACACTGACCCACGACCAATAGCGATTCGAGTCGCGGAACCCGTTCATGCGTTCAAGCACAAATCCCTTACAGTGCACGAACACCTGTCAGCCAATTCATCGGACCTTGAAGTCAATGTCATCGGAATAGGGGGACCACAAATGCGACGATAGGAGGTAGGGCGTACACAAGCCTCGGATCACCAGTCGGCAGATCTGAAGGTACCAGGTAAAGGAGAAAAGCCTGCAAAGTTGGGACATGTGCGAATTCAACCCGTTGTCGTGCAGGTGAGCAGGTGAGGGACGGACGGACGGACGGACGGACGGACGCTTCATTCCCGTTGCCGAAGAGTGAGGACGTTCGGCACAGAGTGGGTACCGTATTCAAAATGGGTTATGAATGCCTCAGGCCACCAGGGCGGCGACCTTGACACGATTTCAACCTTGACCCCTTCACTTCTGACGAGGATGCCACAATGCAGCACAACACAGCATTCTACGTCAATTCGACTTCAAAGTGGAGCCACTGAGATTGCTCTCTTCGACAAGAGAATGGGACGAACCGAGTTTCCTGCCTTCAGAATGCCGCATAGAAAGCAGACGCCTGCGCGCTGCCCAAGCCCGAATACCATGCCGCACAGCTGCAACCTCATCACTTGCAGGAGGTAGCGGCATCTCATCATGGCAATATACACTCGTACGAGTGTTCGTGGCCCAGGCATGCCTCTTGCGGCTAAGCCCACCTTCTATCACCCCATCTTCCCCTCTCCAACCCCAGCACTGCATGCATATGCGGCTCAAAAGGCCCATGATGGCGGGAAGAACGTTTTATCGCACTGTATTCATATGGATTGTATCCTTGTCTGCATTCGAAGAATATCGATTCGCATTGTCCAGACCAGACCACTCTCGCGTCCAAAGGGCACCCTCATGGCGGCGCTGATCACGACCCTGTCGTGCTTGCTGGCCTACGTGCCATCGGCCACGGTTGCGGATCCCATCCTCCCTGCCATGTACGCCAACCTGTCTTTCCTCCCTCCTCGAACTCTACATGCGAACTGGCAGAATCTCACGGTGCATACCGATCAAGGAAAATTCGTCGGAATCTACAACGACACGTACCCCAATGTGCGCCAATTCCTGAGAGTACCTTTTGCTCAGCCTCCCATTGGCGATTTGCGATGGATGCCTCCGGCAAAGCCTCTGCCGTCGAACAAGACAATTGACTCGACCCATTTCGGCCAAGTCTGCCCCCAGTGGTTCTCGCAGACTCTGGACGACTGGAGTAGGTATGATCCTGATGATGATACTCAGAGCATTGGCGAAAGCTCGAACCAAGGAATGTCGAGCTGGGCGTCCGGTGAAGACTGCTTGAGCCTCGCCATCTGGACGCCGGCGTATGCAAATGCGTCGTCAGGGTTGCCCGTGGCTTTGTTCGTGACGGGTGGAGGGGGCACGCATGGATCCATCATTATTCCGTCTCAGCTGCCTGCTCAGTGGGTGTCTTCCACTCAAGAACACATTGTTGTCACCATCAACTATCGCGTCAACATATTTGGAAGTAAGCCATTGGCTCTCCATGCAATCATAATGTGATATTGCATATTGACTTGCTCATAGCACCAAAGGCTCGCGGGCTGAAGGAACGATCACTCAGTCTCCTCGATGTCAGAGCTGCGGTTGAATGGGTTTCCGAGCACATTGCAGCCTTTGGCGGTGATGCCAACAATATCATGGTGAGATCGCATTGATGATAGAAAGAACGACCAGCATTGCCGCTGACACTGCTGCCATAGCTGTGGGGACAGTCACAAGGTGCTGCCCTGACGCACCTCTACACGCTCGCTTGGCCTGAGAACCCGCTCGTAGCTAAATTTGGCATGATATCGACGCCACCTAGCGTTACGCTCAATCTGACTGAAGAAGGCGATGTCTATCAGGACTTTGATATCGTCGCCAAGGCTCTCGGCTGCAATTACGGCATCGACTCCCAGGCAGAGCTCGACTGTATGCGACAGGTCTCATGGCTCCAAATCGAGGAGTGGTACAACCGCTACAATGGAACACCATCGACATCATTCTCCAACTACATCCGTGGGTCCATGCTCTTTGACATAACACATGGGGTTCGCTAATGAAGACCACAGCGGATGAGAAGTATATCTTCTCGAATGAGTCGGCACGATACGCTGCTGGGAAGGTCGCCAAGGGACCGGCCATCCGCTCCGACGTCGCAAGAGAGCAGATGAACGAGAACAGTACCATCACCGAAGAAGTTGAAGAACAATGGGTCTGCACAGCTCTCGACGATTCTTCCGCTCGTCAAAAGCTCGGTCTGGAGACTTACCGCTACTATTACGGAGGTAAGCACTTCCATTACACTCATGTTCTCTCCATGAAGAAGCTTAATAATCATCATTGCCACTGGACAATGAAGTCAGCGCCATTTAAAGGATAATTTAAATCAAACTGACCACCACATCCAGGCAACTTCAGCAACATCTCACCCGTCCCCTACCTCGGCGCCTTCCACACCACTGATCTCCCAATGATCTTCGGAACCTACAACATCAGCCGCGGTGACCCCACAATTCCAATCTCCGCCCTCGAGATCGAGACGTCCAGAACGATGCAAGACTACCTGCTTGCCTTTCTCAAGAACAGCACACCGACGGCCATGGAAGCGAGTGTGGGCTGGCGACCGTTCAATGCAAATGAGACCCATGGTGGCACAATGCTGGAGTTTGGAAAAGAAGTCCCTGTGAAGAATATCACGGGAGATTATTTGGAAGCGGGTTGTTCGATCAGTGGGATAGAGTTCCCGATCTTTGATTGACAGGTCCCGAGGGCAATGAGAGGTCGGTCTACACCCGTGGCAGTACGACCATCTCGAAAAGATTTGGTCCCCTACGACGCTTTCCATATCGAATTGACCTCAAGGTCGCAACGACACTAACAAAGGCAAAACACCACCTCGCTATGACATTTAACAAAGCAGAACCTCACAATCCCTTTCCATCACCGTCCGCTCCTTCCCTTGCCACGGAAAAGGCACGAAGCCATCATTTCCACTCCTACCACTTCACCACGCAAGAAGAAAGCCCGAAGTTCCAAACGGGTGACCACGCTGGATTTTTATGAACACTTGCCAAGGGCACAGAAACAGAAACTCTTTGTTCACCTAGGCTTGGTTTGCTAAAAGGGCACTAGAGGCTCGTTTTGCGCTTGCTGAAACTCCCGAGACTTCCTATTGTGCCCTATAGTGATAAAATTCACCAATGCTGAACCTCATTTATCGATGGATTGCTTGGCCGCTTCCTATCATTCTGATGTTTGTTGGCCGAATTGAATGCGCCTACAGCCGTTGTAGACACTTATGCAGCCAGTATTCCGATAGTGCAGTTCACGGCCATCTGCAATGGAATAGCGACTCGCTGGTTGCATTCCAGTCGCTGTGATTGGTAGCTTGTTCTTGGAGCTCAAAATGATTCTTCTTCGCCAGACCAGTGGCATTATTTGGTTTCAGGGTCAATCGACAAATGTTCAAACGGGATATGATGGCTGAGCAAGTCTCAGCCAGCTGGAATCTGCCTGAAGAGAGGTTGGCACGTATCGAGTGTTGACAGAGCTGGACATATTTCCAGCCGACACTCAGCGTTCGTAGTGTCTCTGGCCAGCAAAGCTGGATCGCGCGGTCACGCCATGATGGATTTCATCTTCACGGCTTGCATCCAAGGGCAGAGGGCCAAGGACACAAGGGCAAGAACAAACATGTATTCACAGCAATAATGCAAGACAGCTCGGGGAGGAATTGGCATATCTTCGGAAGACAACAGTCAAGACGCCTTGGTACCTGCGCGTAAGACCGTTGTGGCTGAGTGAGCCGACACAACTGTTTCAAACAACGAAGCGATACGATCAACCCAGCAATCTGCCGTAAGCAAAGATGCGAACAACCACTCTTCATTGATTCCTTGACGACCTACCTCCCAAACCCATGTTCATCGCATCTCCCGTCTCCAAGCCAGTACAATGCAGATCAAGGCCGTCGTCTTCAGCGTACTGTACCTTATCAGGCAAGCCAAAGCCTGTCAGCATTACACCAGCTGCAAATGCGTCGATGCAGAATCTGGTATGCAACTCAACTGGGCCTCAAAAGAGGCTTGTGAGAGATATGGCCAGGGAGCGGAATGGCAAGGTTTCCAACACAACAAAGTATGTCGAATCAGAGACGACAAGTATTCTTTCATTTTTTGTTTTTTTCGCCCTAGTGACTAACGACTGTGTAGTGCAATAAGTATGGCGACGGTATTTCGAAGTGCGACTTCCATGTGAAGTGTTATGAGCTCTACAAGGAGAAGTATACTTTCGAGCAGCCTACGCGATTCATTGCGCGCTGCTCGAACAAAGTGTAGACTGCATGATCTTGGGAGACTCAGATCGCTGGACGCTATACTAGAACGCAGACATGCGAAACTCTCGATCACTCCTACGGACTAGCCTTTGCCTCCGAGTTCAGGTCCAGTATGGGCTTGCGTTCGAGCAGGCCACCATTGGCCGGGACCAATGATCAATCCAGGAATAAGGACTCTGCCTCGGACATCTGGGACATTCTCCTGGTCCACGGAGATCAAGGCAAGCCAATCTCATGGTCGACGTCGCGGTCTCGGGTGCCTGCTGAAGTGGGCACAGAATGCGGTATTTTGATGCTGCTGCTGAACAGTGTACCTGGTTCCACTTTCGGACCTGCTGCGGGAGCTGTAATGGTGTTCTGGCGACTCTGAACATATCGGACTGCATAAAATAAACTTACGCCTGCAGCGCGGCATGAACTTGCTATCATGGCCTGTCCAGAATCCGAACATGCCAGTATAGCCATTTTTCGAAATATCGCAACAGAAATCAGATTGATGCTGAAGACTTCTGCCGAACAGCCATATTGAGTCGGACAGTCGGTATCTTCTTATCCGGTGGTCCTTGCAAAGACTTCACTGCGCCATCTTGGTAAGGCTTGAGCTGTGGGTTGCGCGTCACGATGTCTCGTACACTTCGGCCTGCAAATCCAGAGAGCTTCACCACGTTCATCAACACTATATCCCGCATCTCGCTGGAGTTGGCGCCACGATTGCTGGCCTTTGATAATTGTGCATGTGTCTCGGCAAGCACACCGTTCACCTCGTGGCCCCGCTGTTTGCGGACCATGCCAACCTCGCGAAAGATGGTCTCGACAGTGGAAGCGCCTCCTGGAATTGAGGTGGCGTATGCCAAGCTGGTTCGCCGCAGGACATCAAGAGCCTCATCCGCGTTGTAGGTGCCCGCTTTCTGGCTCGCGATTAGCTCGTCCGTGAAATTGTCCACGCATAATCTGGCTGATCTCGCCGCCAGAATGGCTTGTTCAGCTCCGGATAAATTGTGCCAGAGATGCACTCCAGTCAAGATAACGGCACTGGCTGCGCAGCCCAAAAGGCCACCCGTGGTCAATGCAGGAGCTGCCAATGCTAGCGACCCATCGTATGCCTTCTTCGGCTTGTTAATGGCCTGGGAGACGGCATTGTTTGGCTTTGCTGGCTCTGGAGCTTTGAAAGATTGCTGCGACCTTCGTGGTTGTACGCTGCGTGTTGGCTCGCTAGGGTTTCGGGAAACTGTTGGTTTTGGCTGCGAAGGCCTTTGCGGTTCAGTGCTCACCCTGTTAAACCCAGGCTTCGTGTTGGCATTTGGCAAGGCATCACCATTGCCTGAGCCTGGAGGGATTACTTGACCGCATTGAATCGTTTTCAGCTTTGAGGCTTTCCTCCTTGATGGATTTGGCCGCGCTCTCTTTGGCTGAGCCGGCGTTTGTGGCGCCTCACTGGCGACCTGCGCCATGGCGGTCCAAGACGGTGGATTCAAGGGCAAGCAGAAATGAGGGACTCAAACCATAGCGTTTCGAGATGCCGCTCTCATCATGTGGGAAACGGTACTCCGGTGCTCGACAGGTGTGGAAACATAGGTCCATGTCCATGTAACTTCAAAGCAGAGATGAGCGTATGACGGACTTTGGCATTTCTCGCCTGAGGCAGCCGCGCAGCCTTGCCCCACTTATCGCGACTAGACCATGAGATGTCAACAAAAGGTGACTGGCCATGTCAAGGTATGCCGGGCAAAGGAAAGACGCTTTGCTGCTGTCATACGGTGGAAAGACGGCATCGATAACGACTTTACGAGCTGACCAATTTACCAGCTTACTAGGATATGGACTGCCCGACCATCGAGACGACTCCAACATATCTACGTGGAACGTGCACCCATCGCCAACGAAGGATTGGTACTCTATTTGGGGGAAGACGAATGTTCTCTGGCGTGAAGCAACTCGAATCCTCACAACCACGCATGGCTAACTCAACGCTGCTGGCCGGCCGACATCTGACAGCGTCGCATGGTCTTCTCGAAGGGCTTTTACGATGCCGATGCCGCAACATGATCCCAATCAGCCACACTTCCTCGGGGTTGCCAGCCATGCATCGATGCGACGCAGTCCGTATCCGTGCAAGCTGCTGCTCCGTCAAAAGCTCCCCAGGCTCCTCCACCCGGCCTAAATGCATGTCAGCAAAAGTCCGATATGCTGAGTTCAGCCGGCACTTACGTGTCTATCACGACTCTCTCTCCGGGCTGCACGTCTAGCTCCATTTTGCCACCGATATTGATCACGCGCTCCTTGCCATCTAGCTCCTTTCGAACGTAGAGGTTCAGTCCTACTTGGCCTGGCCCGCCGCCTTCTAAGCCATAAGGACGGTAGACTCTACGCTCACTGAGCATACTCACGCTCAGCGGCATGCGGAACTCGATCTCGCGAATTACGCCATCACCACCACGATACCGTCCTTTGCCTCCGCTTGACTTCCTGATGGAGAATTGCCGCAAGATGATCGGATATCTCAGCTCATAGACTTCGCAGTCTGTGATCCTGGTATTAGTCATGTGGATGTGCACTCCACTGGTGCCATGCCAGCCCGGACCAGCTCCGCTGCCTCCGCAAATAGTCTCGCCGACACCGAAGCCAGGCTTTTCCACGCCGTTGTCGTCCTTACCGCCCATGCCAAAGGAAATGATATTGCAGTCGCCCTGGCTGGCGGCGCAAGCATGGAAAGCGCCAAGACAGACATCAGTGATACGCTGGCTGGTGATGGGGTTTCCTGCACAGACTGCAGCGTGTCCTGATGGATTAAGTAGAGTGCCCTCTGGGAAAATGCTCTTGATAGGAGCCAGACAACCTTGATTGAGAGGAATATCGACGCCAATAAGGCAGCGGAGAGTGTAGATGATGGCTGAATGCACAATAGCTGGCGGCGCATTGAGGCAATTGAAAGTTTCCTTGGGGGTGCCGGTAAAATCGAACGTGGCTGATCCTGTCGCCGGATCGATATCTACGGCCAGGCATATCGCAGATCCGTCATCCATGTAGTCAGTGAAACCTAGTCTTGGTCTGGTTTTCGCGACTCTCATGAGATACTGGCGTACGGCAGTTTCTGCCCTCACGTTGATGGCATCCATATATCGATGGACCACGGCAAGCGAGTACTCTTCGACTAATGCATCGATTAGCTGAGCTGCTTTTTCATTGGCAGAGATAGCTGCTTGAAGATCGGAGACATTATCCTTGTAAGTCCTGGTAGCGCTGCAACGGAGATAGCTGGCAGGCTCCTCGCACAAGAATTTGTGGACTCGCTCTTCGTCGAAGACCCCATTGGAGACAATCTTGAAGCCCATGGTCATGGCACCCTCTTCATAAAGAAGCTTACTATCCGACGGCATGGAATCAGGCTGCGTGCCGCCAATGTCAGCATGGTGCCCTCTTGACGCGACGTAAAATATGATCTCGGTCTGTTCTGGATTCCAAATTGGTGTGATTATGGTAATGTCGGGGAGATGAGTGCCACCAGCAAGTGGATGGTTACCTATGTCAAGTGAGTCTCGCTTTCGAGATTCAGAAAGATGGTGGACTCACTGCAGATGACGTCTCCGGGCTTCAGGTCCCCAGCATACTGCTCTCGTTGATAACGGACCGCATACTCCATCGAGCCCAAGTGCACGGGGACATGCGGAGCGTTGGCGACTAGTCGACCTTGTGGCGAGAACAAAGCACACGAGAAGTCAAGCCGTTCCTTTATGTTGGTCGAAACACTAGTCTTCTGGAAAGTGCGACCCATCTGCTCAGCAATAGACATGAAGCGATGTCCGGAAATCGACAGCTTGATCGGATCAATGGCGTCAGGTGTCTCATCAATCTTCTTGCCTCTGCGCGGCACGTCCAAAACCACATGCTTCGAAAGCACGGTAGCCTTTGCTCCTGGCTCGACCACGAGAGTTTGCGTCTTGTCGAGGAGGACTGCTGGCCCCTGGACAAGATCACCAAGCTTGAGACTGTTCAAGAAGAATATTGGGGTGCGCTGGTGGCCGACGTTGGCGAAGTAGACCCTTGCTTCGTCATCATGTCTGTCCGCGGCGAGAGTGGTTGTTACCAACGAGGACAACTCAGCCTGAGGTGATTCTGAAGGAACAGAAAGGGAGTAACCTATACCACGCACCCGAATGTCCTCACACAAGATATTCTTACCCGGCAAGTCAAAGCTGAATTCCCTCTTGTGCTGTTGTCGGAATGCTTCGGCGAGATTGCCTTCAGGAGGTTCCAGGATCATCAGCAGATTGTCTGTACCTTGATATCGCAAGTTGAGATAGACTTCGTGTGAAATCTGGCTCGGGTCAATGCCATCTTGGTTGAGCTCGGCTGTGACTTTCTGTCGAGCGTCAGAATTGAGGAAACGACAATGGGTCAACTGCGCTTACTTTCTTCAACGCATCGACACGAGTTTGAAACTCTGGCATGCCAGCTTCGGTGAGCACACCTGATGCTGGCTCTCGAGCATCATGAACAGCATCTGCCAACGCCATGCCGTAGGCTGACAAGATTGAAGAGTACCTGTGGATGATCACAGTCTGTATACCCAAAGAGGATGCGATGGCACAAGCATGCTGGCCACCAGCTCCTTCGAAGCTAGCCAGATTATGCGCAGACGTTTCAAAGCCACGAGCTTCTGTGAGTGCTCTTATCGGCTTCGCCATGGATTCATTAGCGACTTCTATGAAGCCGAGTGCGATCTCTTCTGGCGACTTTGCCTGCTTCGTCTCTGCCTCGATCTGCTTCGCGAGTGCTTCAAATTTGGATCTTGTAACCTCAATATCCAGAGGCTCGTTCTCGCTGGGACCAAAGATCTTCGGAAAGTAGTCGGGCAAGAGACGCCCAAGCAGAAGATTAGCGTCAGTCACTGTCAACGGGCCACCCTTGCGGTAACAAGCCGGGCCCGGATGAGCAGACGCAGAGTCTGGACCTACGACAAAAAGACCATGCCGCCAGAATAGAATCGAGCCACTTCCGGCAGCTACGGTATTGATGTCGAGTTGTGGTGACATGATGGTCACGCCCGCAGTAGTATTTTCGAAGGTATGCTCAAGCTTTCCATTGTACCGAGAAACGTCAGTACTTGTCCCTCCCATGTCGAAACCGATCACAGGCTTGGGCTGGGCTGGGTCGTATGATGTTCTGGCATGTCCTACGACACCTCCCGCGGGCCCAGATAGGACAGCTTTCAGACCAGAGAATTTTCCGATATTGGCCAAGCCACCATCGCTCTGCATGAACTCGCAGCGGGTCTTGTCGGACTTCAGACCGTCTGAGAAACCATTGCGGAAGCCTTCAACATATCGCTTGATAACAGGTGTGAGATATGCATCTGCGGTAGCCGACGCACCTCGACTCGTCATCTTGATCATTGGCAGGAGTTGACTTGAGAGCGAGACTTGGACGAAACCAATTTCCTGGGCCAACTTCTGCACGACCAACTCATGGTCAGGGAAAGTGTAGGAGTGAGCGAGACAGACCGCAAGCGATCTATAACCCTTATCGTACAGTCGCTGCAAGTCATGCCTGATTTCGGTCTCTTCTGGTCGCTTCAAGATGCGGATGATCTCGTTGCTGAGGCCCTTGGTGAGATCGGGATCACTCGCCAGACTTGCAAGAGTCTTTGCTGTAGATTCTTCCCGCCACGGATCCTGCTGATATTTTCAAGGGTCACACGCTCGTCAACTTCAATCACGTCTTCATAGAGAACATCCGGGCGCACAATGTTCAAATCGAAGAGCTTTGGCCGAGACTGGTTGCCAATTAAAAGAGCATTTCCAAAACCTTTGGTCATAACAAGGGCAACTCGTTCGCCTTTTCGCTCGAGCAGGGCACTGCCATATCGTCAGTCTTCTCGTGGACGAAGGTCTGTGGCACAGTCATACTTCGTCGCTACAGTGGTTCCCATGCGGATACTGAGATCGTCCAGGCCCGAGATGTCGAGCTTCTCATGGCGAGGGAAATGGCGGCCGGTCGCCTCTTCAAGAATCCGGCGGATACCCTCGATGGGCGCATCTTGGTAGTTCGTGGGATCTTGAGAGAGCAGCTTGACGACTATATCATCATCTCGACCCTCGACTATCCCAAGGCAATCTGTGAACGTCCCTCCGCGGTCTGTCGATCCCATCTGTCAGCAGCGTCCCGGGAAATATTTGACCCGTGCCGAACGGAGGCATCACGCCGGGTGCGTCTAGTCTTCTTGTTGACGTCTTACCGATTGCTATCTTCAACTTCAAACCATCGACCTCTGTCTCTAGCTTGTGAGGTGCCATCTAGTGTTCGGCTATTGCTACTTGCGTTGCTAGAAGCGCTTAGCATTAATGTTATAATATGCACTATAGTTTCTAGCCTTAGAATATATTAGCTATATAGATGTTAACAACTAACTAGTAGGGTAATATGTACTAAACACCTTAGTATGTATGTAGTTAACCCTAAGAGGTTAGCGTAGGTAGTATTCTTTAGATAAGTATGCAAAGAGGAAGAAGCGCTAATTAGTTCTAATAAACAATAAGAGTTTAATAATAGTTAATTCTAATTAGTTAATTGCTAACATAAGTTAAACATAGTCTAAACAAGTCTATTCTGCGTTCCTATATATAACTCTAAGCTATATAGTAATTAGTCTAATTAGCGTGATTAGTAATTAGTTTGCTTAGTACTAATTAGTAATTAGTATATAGAGTAATTAGTCTTAACACGTAACTCTTACTAGATCTCTACTAGAGTTCCCCCCTTAGTATGTCTAATTATAGTGTTAGAGTCTTAATTCATAATACTATCCTTCTTCTAGCTTAGTTTGTCCTAAACTATATTATATAGTTAACGTCCCTTTATCTTTAGTCTTACTAAACATAGCTTACTATACCCTAGAAGACTAGCACTCTTTGTTATTACTAACTTGCTAACTACCTAGATGCCTTTAGTTCCTTAAATATGCGTTCTTATTTAACCTATACTAAATATAACTAGCTATATAAGGTGTATATCTATTCTAGGAAATATAACAAATATATATATTATAGTTAGCGCTATAACCTTTAGGTATTAAAATCCAAATTTGACTGCTTTCTTAAGGAGAAGGAGTAGTTATAAGAGAAGATTACTAATACTATAAAAGAGTAAGAGGCTATAGATAAGGCGCTTAAGAAAGCTCTTACTACCTATTAGGTAGCCTACGCTTAGAAGAAGCAGTTACGTTAGTAAATAGACCTTCTAGACTATTGCGCTAATAATGCTATTATAGTAGAGGTCCGTAGTATTAAGAAGTTAGAGGTAGAAGAGAATACTAAGATGCTTGTATTATCTACCTAGGCTAATAGCCTCTCCTTTCTTCCTAAGATATAGAGTGCTTTTAATAACATCTCTTCTAAGTTCTAGGAGATTTCTAACTACTCTACTAGTAGCGTAGACATTAGGAACTCCTTAGGTCCTACTTAGGAAGCATATATTTATAAGTTTTTCTTCTTTGTTATAGTAAGGAAATAAGATATGTAAGTTATAATATGTTTCTTATTTCCTAGCTATGCTTTTGTTTTTTCTAATGTCGCCTAGGCCTAGGTTTAATTCTTTTTCTTAGAATTCCTAGATTCTTTCCTAGCAGTTAGTTATATAACTTTTTAGTTCCTAGGTATTTTCTGAATCTAGATATCCTTTCTATTTAACTAGGTACTAATTATTTTTGTATCCTAGGGCCTTTTTGACTTTATGTTTAGTTTCTTCTTAAGACTTATAATAAAACGTCTCCTATAAGAGTATATTAGGGTCCGCTAGTTCTAGAAGTAATATATAGAACATAAGGTATATTTTTGTATCTAGTAGAAGTGCTAGCCTATAGTTTATAAGTTCTTATGCTTCCTTAATTAAGAATAGTCTAACCTTTTTATAGTCTAGTTTCTTTGTTAATTATTATGTTTTCAGATTTTTAGTGTTAAGATACACCTTATCCTCTCTCTTTAGCTAAGGCACTATTCTTAATTCCTAGCTTTTAAGCCTTTCCTAATCCCTCTAGATTATTTTCCTTGCTTCTTTATGCAATTGTTAAAGATTACTCGCCTAGACTATTATAGCCTAAGCAGCCTTATAGTAGTATTTAGGTCTAAAAACATTAGGATCCTTTCTAAAATTCAGAAAGAATAGTAATCTGCCTATTATTATAGAGTCTATATTGTTAATTGCTAACTAGGCTATAGATAGTAGAGCTACCTAGTTGTTTATTACCTTATTAATATAGTGTTATAGGTATATCTTAAGCGTCTAATTTGTTCTTTTAGTCTATCTATCTATTTGTAGATAAAACGCTATTAATAACTTCTACTTAGTCCCTAGGAGTATAAGAAGTATCTTCTAATATTATAATATAAAGAGCTTATCTCTATTAGTAACATGCGTTTTCTGCGTTCTATAGTATCTAATTAGCCTATTAAGCACTAGATGCGCTAGTTACTCTACTATTATTAACTTATTATATAGTATAAAGTGTGCATATTTAGTAAGTCTATTAATAATATTAAGTATTAAATTGTAGGCGTGTCCTATAACTAGATCCTTCGATTTTAGCAACTTTATAATAAAGTCTATTATAATTTCATCCTATAGTTATTTAGGTGCTTCTCTAAACTAAATTTCTCTATAAGGCGCATATTGTTTAGCCTTATTCTTTTAGTAGTATATATACTTCTTAATATAGTTGTGTACCTATTACTATATCTATAGGAATTCGAAATGCCTTTATATTAAGTGTACTATCTTTGTAATCTCTAGATGTTCTTACGTTAGTTTGTTATAATACCTTTATATGTAGTTCTTAACGCCTGCTTCTAGCACTTAGAATTTCTCTTTACTTACTAGGAATTCCTCTTCTTTATTATTTAGAATTCTAATTGTCTTATTAAATTCTCTAATATTAGCGCTTAGGCTTCTATTATTATTAATTTTTAATACTTAGTGCTTAAACTTATCTTTTGTTTCTATATAGTTGCTTCTTTATAATAAGGCGTTAGCTCTTCTATTGTCCTTTCCTAGAGTATACTTAATTTTGAACTTATACTAGCTAAGAAGTTCTGCCTATCTAACTTATCTTTATATAAGGTCCTTTATAGTTGTAAAATACAGAAGGTTCTTATAGTCTAAGTATATTACAAGTTCTAGTGCTCCTTTATAGTATACTCTCTAGTATTATAATACTAACATAATTAAAAGTAGCTTCTTATTATAGATATTATAGTTTTGTTTAGCTAGTATTATCTTTTAAGAATAGTAGGCAATAGGTTTACGTACTCTATTACTCTATTAGGTAAGGCAAGCTCTAATAGCTAGATTAGACGCATCTGTTTTAATCTGTATTAGCTTGTTTATATTAAATATAGTAAGTATAGAGTATTCTATTATAGCGTCCTTTAGCTTTTAAAAGGCCTTTTAATGTTGTTTCTTCTATCTAAACGTTATATTCTTCTTTATAAGGTTTGTAAGTACTATTAAGATTGTTAAATAATCCTTAATAAACTTTTAGTTATAGTTTATAAGTCCTAAGAATGCCTAGACATCTTTAACGCATTTTGGTTATAGCTATTCTTAGACTGCTTTAATCTTGTTAGAGTTAACTCTTAATCCTTCTATATTTATAACAAATTCTAGGAACTTAACTTCCTTTTTATAGAACTTGCATTTTTTTAGGTTAACGCGTAAGCTTTATTCTTATAGTTTTCTAAGAACCTTTTATATATGCTTAATATATTGTTATAGCGTTCTGTTTATGTAAACTAGAATATTGTCTAGGTATGCTATTATAAAGTTATTAAGGTACTCTTATAGAGTATTGTTTATTATATCTTAAAAACTTGCTAGTACATTTATTAACCTAAATAGCATAACTAGGAACTTGTAGAGACTATATTATAACCTAAATACTATCTTCTACTCTTCTCTTACGGCTATTTATATAAGGTAGTAGCTATTTTAAAGATCTAACGCAGTAAACTACTTAGCTTCTACAAGTCTATTCTAAAGTTCTCTAATATTAGGTAGAGAGTATTAGTTCTTTATTATAATGTTATTAAGCTTCTAATAATCCTATATATATTATAGTTTGTTATTCTTCTTTAGTATAAACATTATTAGTAATACTACTAAGGATTCTAATTTGCAGATATATCCTTTTGCTTAGTTTTCCTTTATCTATTCTTGTTTAGCTCTTAATTCTTTGCCTAACTTAGCATAGAGTAGTCTAAAGGGTAGTACTTTTCTAGGCTAAAGTCGGATCTTATAGTCCTACGCCTAATGTTTTAGTAAGGCTACTAATCCT